>ML677341.1:67391592-67434599 GCA_007922305.1 Dermatemys mawii
GCCTCAGGGCCTGGGCCTTGCAAACTGCTACTGCTCAGCCCCTGCTTGAGGGTCTGAGCCCCTGACTATTCCCTGTGTTTGTGGCCCCGCCCTGCCTCAGGGCCTGGGCCTTGCAGACTGCCACTGCTCAGCCCCTGCTTGAGGGTCTGAGCCCCTGACTATTCCCCGTGTTTGTAGCCCCGCCCTGCCTCAGAGCCTGGGCCTTGCAAACTGTTCCTGTTCAGCCCCTGCGTGAGGGTCTGAGCCCTGACCCTACCCCGTGGGTGGGTTGCCCGCCCGGCCTTTGGGCAGAGGCAGGCTGAACGGACGCGGCTCAGGCCCGACTGAGCACTTGAGCCCCGGGCCCGGGTATTCCCCAACCCGGCTGAGGGGTGTGTAGCGGGGCGGTCTGGTGCCCAACCGCCCTGCAGAGGGACGAGCCCCAGTGGCGACCCCCTACAGAGGAGGAAGAAAAATTGTTTTTCTTAACCTCTAAGGTTAGGACAAGAAGCAATAGGCTTAAACTGAAGCAAGGGAGGTTTAGGTTGGACATAAGAAGAAACTTCCTAACTATCAGGGTGGTTAAGCACTGGAATAAATTGCCTAGAGAGGTTGTGGAATCTCCATCATTGGAGATTTTTAAGAACAGGTTAGACAAACACCTGTCAATGGATTATCCTGACGGGTCGCAGGTCACCCACCACTGTATAAAAATATCCTTTTCCTCAACAACAGCGGTGCGGTTTTCATACAGAGGAAGCAATTTAGAAACCTGCTTTTCTGAGATAATGGTGACTAGGAAGGCCAGCCAATGGCTTGTTTAACCTGTTATTCTGATTAATCTTGGCATCTGATGATACCCAAATGGAGAAGCCAATGTGCCTCCCTACAGAATGCCACTATGGCCAGTACTCATGTTTCTATGATGCTTAGTTGTATGACTCCAACGAACCATCCTGGAGAAACTCTAGTATAGCTCAGATTATCAGAACTCTGTGATTGTCATTATATTTGTATTACAGTAACATCTACAGGTCAGAGACCCACTGCGCTGGATACAATACAAACATTTTTCCTCTTTCCCCTCACATCAGAAACGTAAATTTGCCCATATCAATGAATGAGATTTCCTGGTTAGTTTTTTTAAATTTTTGTTTTGCACGCATGGTGTTACCACTAGCTGTTTACAGGGAGGAAGTAACATGCTATTCATCCTGGTGTGCAGACCACACAACAAAGAGGGGTCTGGTTAAAAATACCTCACTGTAGAATTAGCTTGACTGAAATCTTTGGGAGTCTGCACCCAAGCGAGTAGTGTAAGAACAAACTAGGGTCACTTGGGTCTTTATTCAGTTAAACAGGAGTTATTGTTAACATGAACATGGATTTCTCACTTTCCCCTTTATCATCTCATGAAGGTTCAGCTTCCTGGGGAGTCCCTCTCTTCTTATAAAGTTCTCTCAGAAAGCTTTACAATGTAAAATGAAGAACTATATAAAACTAAATTATACTTAAGTATTTGACACGTGGTTTCATCTTCAGCCTAAACCTTTTATCACTCATCTATACAAAATGACTAATATTTTGACTGATTTAAAATGAAGCACTGAGGGACAAATTCATCCCTAGTGTAACTCCACGAAAGTGAATGGTGTTATATTAATGGTGAATTATTTAACAGTAACTAAATTCACATAAATTATTCTGTGTACAGATTTCAACTCTGGTAAGCTACCTGTATGCCAACCATTGTTAAAAAGAACTATGAACCCATTCTCAGTTTTTGCTTCAGACAATTTTCACACTAAAACCTAACGTTTACATAGTAAGAGGAAAACATTCACAAATAAGATCCAGAGCAGACTGTCCTTTTTACCAGCTTACCAGCTTTCCTAGCAACACTATGTCCCCACCCTCAAATTTGTGCATGTTCCAAGCTGAGAAAATCCCTAATATTATCCTTTTACATAAGCACAAACACACTCTACTAAATACACAGTTCACACAAAGAAAATACTAAAAAAACCCACAACACACACATACAGAGCAATCCAATTGAGCAAAATAGCACCTGACATTAGAGTGACTGGGAACATCATCACTCCTCACAGACTGCCTACTGCCTCTTTGCAAGCCTACAGGCCTGAAGGTGCCATTGCCCAGTTCCCCACTTGTCCCCACTACTATCTTTGGTTATCGGTTTAAAGGAGTTTGGTCTGTCAAAATGAAGATACAGTATCATACTCTGTACTGCTGTAAAGCAGTTAGGTATGTGAAACTGTCTGCTGCACTTAACTCACTTCATGAGGATCAACGGGTGTGGGGGACAGGCCCAAAATGTTCACCTACAGAACAATTCAATGTGGCGGTGGATGAACCTCAAAGATTAGTTCCTCCCAGAGTGTTCTTCAGAAGAGGAGAAACTGTGCCACTGTTACCATAAAAAGAGGAGTACATTTGTAACATAAAAGTCTCACCTTTTAACAGCGAAGAGTTCATTAATAGCAGACTTTACCTCTGCTGCCATTTCCATTTTAGATTTTGTTTCTTGGGCTGCACTAAAAAGTAACATGGAAATATTTCAGAGATGTAGGTGTACAGTTTTGGGTAGATCAAAAATTAATACCAACATTAACTGTAACAGCAGTTCTAACATTTTAAGTGCATCTGCAGAACTTCGGTCGTTTTCTTTCAGAAATTCCTCAAACGCAATTGTATCGTCTTCTAGCTTTGCTTCAGCAGAGCTGGCCTCTTTCTCGGCTTGCATTGCTAATTTCTCCATCTTCTTTATAGTTTGTTTTTTTACTTTTACTGTGTACTAGGAAAACAGAGTGGGGAAATGTTACATACAGAATGCTGTCCAAATGTATTTTGCACTTGTATTTCATCTTTTCAGGGAGCAAAGTAACCTCAGTAAGACATGCTCAGAGAGATAGGAATAGCCTATCTCTTGCAAGGATATACAGCAAGAATTAATGCCCAAAATATATTATTTCAATGCTAAGTTTACATATTTAAACTCAGTGTCAAGAAATACAAAATCAAGAATCCAATAGTTATATTTTTCACCCACACTACATATACCAAGCCTGATTCTCCGTTGTCGTAAGGCCCCTTTATGCTGTTCTGGCAACAGAATGAGACCTTAGAGGTAGCACAGCTTCCCCTAGGGACTATCCTCAGCATAAGGGTGTTCCTCGGGCAGTACAAAGCTGGCAAAATGACTCCGGACTGGTCTCCAGCCCAGGGGGCAGGGCTGCAGTGTTGTTGGGGGTATGCAGCCTGAACACAAGTAAAAAGTTAATGGTATGGAAAAACCTGCACTGTCGTTGTCTGTGATGTATCTGCTCTTCAGATATACTGAGAATTTCTGTCTCCAGTGATATCGGTTTGGCAAAACTTCCAAGTAAGGTCTGACTTGTCACTGAATTGGTAATTGTAGAAAACAAGACAATCCTTCGAAACACTTTTATTATGATGAATGTGAGCCTTACTCAATTTTTTTACCCAAGTCAGGGCAAGTCCTTTAAATACTTAAATATGTGAATTAGTTTTACTCACAAAGTAGTTCCAGTAACTTAGATGATTTAAATAATCTTACTGTGTTTGCAGAGTTAGACATGCAGACTAGTGTGGAACCTCAGGTCAAGGAGCCTCTTACCATCAAAAACATTCAAATTTAGAGATAAACAGAAATATTCTAATTTAGTTTACTTGCACTATTTTTATTTCTCATAGTGTGCTTTTATAACTACATTTTTCAGAAAGCATCAGCCATAAGAACAGCAACATTTTAGGGTACCTGCAGCAGAAACAACTCCTTCTGTTCCTTGATATAATCTGTTAAAGACTGTTTGTCACTTTGGCAACCTTTTAAGAAAATTTAAATGTTACTAAAATTAATCTGATGATGCTACTGTTATTCCTCCAAATTCCACGGTACAAGATCCCATAAATTATATTTGCATTCAAAGATTTAAAATATATGTTTATATCTTATTTAGTTTGATAAGCAAAAAATTACATTATAAGAAGTCTTACTGGGATTAGTTTCAGAGAATTAATTGACTAGACTTCCCAATGCTCTAATTTTGAAAACAGCACATCACATAAAGGAACAACGTTTTGCAGCAGACTAATTCTTAGTACAGTGGTTCCCAAACTGTGGGGCGTGCCCTCCGCTCAAGGGGCTCAGAGGAATATTGGAGGCGGGGAGGGACGTGGCAGGGCCCAGGTCAGCTCCCAAATGGGATGGGGAGGGAGTGCCACCCAGCCCCACTCTGCCCCCAGCCCAGCTCCAACCTAGCTCCAGCTCCACTATGCCCCCTGCTCCGTCCCCAACCCAGCTCTGCCCTCATTCCCTCTCTGACCCCAGGCCAGCTCCTTCCCTAACCCCAGCTCCTCCCCCATCCCCAGTTCAGCCCCCAGCTCTGCCTTCAGCCCTAGCTCCTCTGCTGAGGAAGTCAAGGCTGTGCAGTAATGGAGCGGGGCTGTGGGGGGGCACAAACAGATTCCATTACGGGGAAGGAGGCAGGACAGAAAAAGTTTGGGCACCACTGTATTAGTAACAGACTGTGGTGGTGGCGGTGAGATGGGGATGCAAACATTTGCACTCTCTTCAAAATTTGGATGCAAGTCTAAATCCTTGTCCAGAATCCTGAAAACTGACCTGCGTGCCCAGCAGTCAGATCCTGCAACTGAACCCCTTTGCCTATATGGAGCTCCACTGAAATCAATGGGGTTCTATGCGGGTGTAGGGGTCCAGTTACAGAATCTGGTCCTAAATGACTGATTTTAGGTGTATGATAGATGAAAATCTATACCACCGTAAGCAACTCTGACAGGTGTATAACAAAACGTAAAGCTAAAAGAGCGTACTCACATTTTGCAAAAGTAAGAGCCCAGTTGGGACCAGCAGTAGTATACCCTTTGTCTATTGTAGTCCGGGTCTCTCTTTCAATGACGGAGTCCATCTTTTTCACAGAGTCTCGAGACTTTGCTCGTGATGAAAATGTGCTCTTTTCATGGACTTTCATATTCTGTTGAGCTATTTTATCCTGCATTTACAGATTTTCAGATAAGCGTGTTTATTAATGATACTATGAACTCTTCGGGTAGGGACTTACCTTTCTGTAAAATACCATCCATCTAAGGTTCTGTATAAACAATAACTCAGGGCCCTATTCTGTCACCCATATTCCATTTATTACCAAGTCCTATAAAGATTTATGTGTGTGTTTAACTTTATTACCCTGGGTAGCTCCATTGATTTAAAAGGAACCACTCATGGTGGTAAAGTCTAGCTCACGTGTAAATCTGCAAGCCTGTGGCCTGTAGTCTGCAAGTAGTCCCATTGGTCTTAAAGAGACTCAGTGTAGAGTAAGATACTCAGTGTGAGTAAGGCTGGTAGAATCTGGCCCTTAGCTTATATACATTAATGGCCCTAAACATATAAGCACTCTCAATCTGCTGAAATCATTCAGAAGAACAAGGTGTCTATAAATATTCATACACATATAGTTGCATTAGATATATAAATTAGGATGCTATGTGAATTCATCTTTAAAGTACATTGCATAAAAGTCACTAAAATAAAATTATGAAAGCTTATTCTAAGTTATTTAATTTATTTATGATTAGAAACATAGAAATTAGAGATGAAGAACTGGTCATTTCACCAGTGCAAGATTATGCACTACAGTACATACATTATGTAGTATGTACATCTAATAAGTCTTTTGACCTTTGATTAGAAAGTTATATAGCGGATACACTGTAAAACAGAAGAGTTGTGTGTGTTTCTTTGTTTTCTGTGTTAGCTATTTAGGGTTGGCTTTTGGGTTTGGCTTTTTTTAATCTTTTAAAGCTCTCGTATTCTTATGAACAACAGCCAGAGAGAAGGTGATAAAGTCTAGCTGAGAAGCAACTAAAGCATCAGCTGTTGCTGGAAGTTATAACAGCTTGAACTATAATTCTGTGCTGGGCAGACACCTGGCAGCCAGGTCACCATAAAAGCCCTGATTCAACAAGATACGAAAGCACATAAGTACTTCCATTGACTTCACTGAGGGCATATCTACACTGCCGCACAAGTCTAACTAAAGAGGTGTCAATAGCAGTGTGCAACAAAGTGCTGCACTGTAACTCCCCTGTGTGGACTCTGCAAATACAAACTTATAGGTCCCGAGTTCACACTAATGAAGGAAGTTTACACCTGCAGTGTCACACAAGGGAGTTACAGCACAGCACTTTGATGCATACTGTTATTTGCACCCCTTTAGTCCAAACTGTGAGGCAGTACAGACATGCCCTGAAACATGCAAAAACATGATCTAAACTAGAGCGTTCCTAGCCTCTATTTGCCAGAAGCTGGGAATGGGCGACAGGGGATGGCTCACTTGATGATTATCTGTTCTGTTCATTCCCTCTGGGCACCTGGGATTGGGCACTGTCTGAAGTCAAGATACTGGGCTAGATGGACCATTGATCTGACCCAGTATGGTTGTTCTTATGACTATTCATATGTTTAAAGTTAGGCACATGCGTATGTTCCTTGCTGAATTGGGATCTAAATCAGTAGGTAGCTGGGGGACCTACAAAAAAATTGTACAAGACAACTTGATGATGAGAGGTGACTTTGGAAAGCTGGGCTGAGGGAGGATGTTTCATTTTCTATTCTGCTGGGGTCTGAGGCATGCAAAGTTTCTGAACACAATGGGAAGAAGGCACAGAGATCCATCATTTTTACTTTTGTGAAGTTATGACAAAAATATTTTACACCCAGAAAATAAGTTTTACACAAAAGCCAACTGGTCTGAAATAATATTAAGTCCAAGAGTGTATAGCAAATTTTCATTTGTTCTCTGGATTGGTTCCAGAAATTTAGAAACCAGTTTAGTTAAATCAATGCAACTTCTGAATTCAGACCAGCCCAGAGGCTGTGGTCAGCCGTGATGGGTCAGTGACCCACAGTACCTTTACAGTTAGGACACAAGCTTAAAGGTACCAGTCAACAAAACTCACAAACAAAAAACAATTTTCGGGACTCCCATAGTCTCCTCCTGTCTGAGTGAACTTCAGATCATTTTGCAAATATTAATACATTTAGCCATACAATAAAACAGTATGGGAAGAAAATATTATGAGCCCCACTTTACAGATGAGGAAACTGAGGCACAGAGCTATTATGTGACTTACTCAAAGTCACACAGGAAGTCTATGGCAATGTCTGGACTACAACTCAGAACACTTTACCCTGAGTTCTCTGCCTTACCCACTAACCCATACTTCAGCTCTTAGGCTGAATGTTCTAGAAATATATGCTACTGGATGACTATATGTGGGGCAGCCTGATTTTTCCACTCTTTTGAAAGCATGTACTTCATCTGAGACACTATTGCAGGAATACTACATACACACATCCAACATCAGCGAAAATATTTAAAATGCAGTATTTACCACCACAAAAGTTTTTAATGCATTGTACGAAACTGATTTTCCCTCATATTATTCCTATTTGGGGGGGAGGGGGGCGGGCGGTAATTTATTTGCAGATTTTTCACCAGTTTAATTGTTTTGTTTGGTGAAATGAGTTCCTTTCCCCCTAAATGGAGGAACTTGACAGATATAGATAAAGTACATTAAATTAATAACATATGTAGACTAAGCATGGGCTCTGGCAATTAAAACTGACACAAACGTATACCTCTTCTTTGGCCCTACATTCAATGTCTCTGTAAAGAAATGGCTTGCAGTCCACAATTGTAAAAGGAGTGTCCTTTTGATTATGAGGATCATAGTCTATAAAACATGAAAGGAAAAAAAAATCATATTCTGAAACCTTTTAAAACAACACCATGTAAAATTCAGTCTCAAAAGCTGTTTTAGTGAAAAATTAAGCTTGTGATTCAAACCCACCAAACTCAGGAAATTAGAATGTGCTCCTTTGGCACCCTTCACTCTATTCTATGGCGTATACATAATTCATAAATGCTGTACAGAGAATGTTACCCTTAGAGCACAAAAAGCCCCTTCTCGCAGTTATTAAGCATTACACACAGTTCACATATGGTGTTTTTTAATCAAAACATTTTTTTACCAAAAATAACGCTCTGAAGTTTAGGAGTCTGGGACTGGGATGGCGGAAATAAGGTTACTGATGCCATCCCTACTTTCTGAAATTCCTTCCGGAACTGCTGAAATAGACAAAATGGAAAAAAAGGATTAGCGTTAGAATATTAAATCTGGTAAAGGCTTGAGGCCAGCTTGTCTGTCGGCTTATGCACAGACACAAATTGAGTAGTAAGGCACATAATTAAATACGAACAGGCACAAACACAGATTTGCGTTTTATGCACATACATGGGTGTACATGCAAGTTTTCTGTGAACACAATATGGAGGTTTGTTGAACACTGGACCCAAAATATCTGTGGACCAATTGAAGCAGTTTTAGCAGTACATACCACTGTGGGGTCTCTCATCAATTTCTATTTTAATGCAAAAAGTGTCACCCGAGACTGCCAGAATATCCAGTGAGAACTCCTGGAACAGCTCAGGGACATAGGGTGGGATTCACAAAGTTACTTAGGTGCCTAAACCCCACCCGTAGGTGCCAAAATCTTAGGCACCTAAGTCCCAGGTTAGGCTCCACTGTGATTCACAAAACTCCCAGCCCTACTCTGTAGGGGCCTAACCTCACATGGCATCTATGTTTCTGCCTCTGAGCATGAGCACTGCTGCCTATCTCCCACCTAAGCCCCAGAGTGATTCACTAACCGCATTCACACTCTGTCTCGTGTGAGGGGGCCAAGCTGGTAGACATGCTCAGATGCTGCCTACCTGCTCAGGTCACATTCCAAATCCAGCCAGAGGAGAAGGTGATGATGCTGTCACCACCCCCTTTGTAACTTTTGGCTCAGTGGCTAGAGAATTCACCCACGGTGGGAGAGACCCATATTCAACTCTCTCCTCTGCCTGAGGGAAAGAAAAGATTTAAAGCGGGAGAGGGGGGATGTCTCCCATCTCTCAGGAGTGTTCTGATCACTCAGCTATGGGATAGTCTGAAGTAGAACTCCCTCAATCTCTCCTGCTGAAGCAATTTCCCTGGGGATAAACAGTGACTTGGAGCCAGGCAGCGGGATAGAACTCTGGGTCTCCCACGTGGGTGCCCTAACCACTAGGCTACAGAGTTAGTCTGTCTCTCTCCGGTCCAATGACTCTTTAATTATTTAATCTACAGTGGAACAGCTTCTACAGGAGAGATTTAGGGAGCCCCCATCAGAATATCCCAGTGCTCAATGGTTTGACCACTCTCCTGAGAAGTGGGAGACCCCTTTTCCAATCCTTTCTCATCAGACAGTCAAGGGAACTGAACCTGGGTCACTCTGCTCTAACCACTGGGCTAAAAGTTATAAAGCTGGCTGCTGCAGCAGCACCTCCTCCGCTAGCCATTTGTGTGTAGTTAGGCACCTGCCTAACTCGTTCTCACAAGAAAATGCCATAAAAAGCCTTCTGACTCCAGGAGAGGGGTTCCCAGTTTGTGAACTGCTAGCAAAGATAGGTGCACAAGACAAGCTGAAGGGAGGCACCTACCTTTGAGAGAGAAGGACAGAGCTTTGCACACACCCCTGTTGTTGGCATCTCCCATTGGCTAGCTTAGACAGCTTCCTACTAAGTATGCTGGCTCTTCTGGATCTAAAGCATCTTTCTCTCCCCATTTATTGTATAGGGAATCAGGCTTTATGAACCACAGTGTTCCTGTGATTTTCTAGACACCTAAAAGTGAGGCCTTATGACCCTGAGCATCATAATACCCACGCCTCTTTGTGAATCTAGCCTACACTCTTTTTAATCCTCAACCAACCCAGCAGCTAATCCGCTGTCTGCTTCAAGGGGAAAAATGTTTTACAAGGAAGCCCTGCCTCTGCATTACCACTGGGGAGAAAGATGCCACATCACAAAAGATTTCCAAACACTCTCAATTGCTAAAGAATTTAAACTACCTTCAAAGTATTTGCCCCACCTTACAGTTTGTCTCCGAAGAAGAGTTAGCTCAATAAGGCACATCCAAGAAGCCTAGCACATCTGCCCTTTTTGTGTGTATATGAACATATAAGTTTATATACACAAAAATGTGTTGATATTTTAATCTACATGTTACAAGAAAAATATTGACAAACTGGAGGGAGTCTAGAGAAAAGCAACAAAAATACTCAGGGTACTGGAGAGACCATTGTATGAAAAAAAAAGTAAAAGAATGAACAGGAGAATGCAACTGTAGTCTACAAATATTGTAGGGGCATACAAATTAAGGAAGAAATTATGTACTGTGATCTATAGGGATATGCCTAGAAGTGAAAGGTTGAAACAAAGAAATGGAACATTTAACATGAATGCCAAGAAATCTTCCTGCCGGTGAAATGTGTTAGGCTGTGAAATAGTATACGTGGGAAAGCTGTGAAAGCCCAATTATTCTGGACTTCTAAAAGTAGCCTGGACAAAGCACTAGTATATGGGTGGTATGGAACAATTCTACATTAACAGAGAGATGGGACGGATGATCTAATAAGCCCCATCCATCTCTAAGTTTTGAGAATGGTGTAGAATCCTGGAAGATGATTGGCTGGGAAGAAGGTACATTTTTATTGACCTGAGGCCTTTGCTGATGGCCCTTTCCATTATCTGATGAACTCCTTGCCATCCCATTCATGTTGCACTGAACAAGGTTGAATGATAGCTATATCTGACACGGTTGGTGGCAATCATTTAAAGGTTTCTGCCTACCAATAGCACAGGGAGAACATGGCGAAAAATTTCAAACTTAAGTACTTAAAGTCAGATTTTGGCACTCAAATAAAAATTGCCCGATTTCCAGAGGTGCTGAGCATCTGCAGAGCTCCGACCGACCTACGTGGAATTTGTAGGTGTTCAACTCTTCTGGAAATAAGGCCATTTTCATTTAGGTCTAAATATGGAATTAGAAACCTAACAAGGCAGAAGATTTTGTCCACAGCATTCTATCGTTCTCTTTTCTTTGCAGAGAGAAGAAAACCTAAAATGCTCATTTTGTGAGTAAAAATTCCTTAACATTTCTCTGTAATCCTGGTGGAAATCCGATAAATGATAATGCCCTAACCAAGTCTGGCAGGGGGCATCAGGGGCACCTGGGGCTGGGCTCCCGTGACTCCGGGCAGGCCAGGAATGTTAAGGGTGAACGTTCCAAATTAAGAACAAAAACATTCCAGCAGCCTCAGTCTAACTGCAAGAGGAACAGAAGCCGATGAGATCTGCACTTCCATTCACACCGCAAAGCAGGATTTCATTACCCGGCCACTTGGGGGATTTGCCTAGGAAGGGGAAATCTCCAGCTGGCACAGAGTCAGCGTACGACCCGTGGCCAGAACCAGTCCTCCACTCTAGCAAACCCCAACCAGCAGATCGGCCCCACTGGGGATATTACGAGCCAGCACCATGGACCGCAGTCCTGAGGAAGCCCTGCCCAAACCCAGGCTTGAGAGAGCCAAAGCAAAGAGACCCACAAGCACATCCTGGGCAGTACCATTAACAATCGTCAAGCCTCCTAAGCCAACCGCACCCCCCCATCCCTCCTCAGCTGGGCCCAGCAGGGCCCCCAGCCGGTGAAGTTTGTCTCGTCTCTCTGCTGTTACGCGCTTCGAAGAGAAGAGGACGCGTGTGGCGCTGACGATGGGCCGGGAGAAGGGGCGGCCGGGCGGGAGCAGGACACAGACCAGCCGCTCCGCAGGCGGCAGGATTCCCCCGCGCTTCTGCATCAGCCGGGTTGGCCCCTTGCCCCTCTGTGAGGAAGCTCCCCCCGCAAACCGCAGCGCCCCCCCGCGAGCCTAGACACACACACGGCCCCCCACCCCCAGCCGCTGCTCCCTCACCGGCCGAGGGGGCCAGCAGGGGCGCAGCCGCACCGACGGGGACGGGGCCCGGCCTGGAGACTGTTGAGCCGGCGGCGGGGCGCAGCACGAGGAGCCCCCGCAGCCCTCGCCGCGTGCCTCGGCTTCCCTCGCCCCTCCGCGCTCGCCCCGGGGGGCCACGAGGCGCCCGCGCGCTCTCTGCCCAGCGGCCGCCCTTGCAAAAGCAACCGCAGCGCAGGGCGGCCGGGGGCTTCGCTGACCCAGGGGCTGGGTCCTTCTCTGGCCCCTCGCAGTCAAGGAGCCTCCCGCACCTCCCCCTCCGCCCGCAGGGGGGCAGCGCCCCCCGGGTGGCAGGAGTCCAGCCGAGGGACTCCAGAGCCAGCCGCTGCCCAGTAGACTTTGAGCTGAGCGCTGCGTCCACCCCCCTCCAGTCCGCAGGGCTGCGGCTGCTGGGCAGATCCAGGTCGCTGCCCCTGTCCCTGCACCGCTATGGCTGGCGAGCACAGGCTCTTGCTGGACAATGCCCAGCAGCTGGTGCTCATCTGCACCAAAGGCGAGAAGTACCTGCTGCAGGCGGGCATGCAAGACCTGGCCGTGCTGGACCATGCCAGCGTGGTGATCGGCAAGTAAGTCTGCTCTGGGTGTGCGTGCCTCGGGCCCCCGGCACCTGGCGTGATGCAGCCGGATCTGCTCTCCGTTGTCCTGCGAGCCCGCAGACAATACAGCCTGGTCTGGTGCATCAAGTTATTCCTTACTCCTTAGCTCTTTTAAAAGGCAGATTCTTCAGTTCTGCAGGCTCGTCTTCAATTCAGAGAGAGACCTGGCGTTTTAGTGTGACAAGTGCGTTAGTTTTACTATGATTCCGTTGAAAAAGTGTCTTTTTATCTGAATCCACAATAAAATATTCCCAAATGTTTAGTCATTGCTTGTGGCTAAAAATAAGGATAAAAATGTTCTTTGTGTGCTGCTGAGAAGAAAAACTACAGACCGGAATCCAGAATTTTAGCTTTTTAATCCAGGGAAATCCAATTAAGAAACAAAGTTATTTTGTTGTTTTAAAGACAGCCATAGGCTTAAGTCTGCCAATACCCTTGTGATTTAACTTGCCATGCCTAAAACTTCAGTGTGGGAGCTGAGCGTGAGACAGTACACACAAACTTTTTTTAAAGGAGTGTGCTGAAAAGTAGAGTAAATTCTGGAATAATTGTGTTCTTGATACTTAGAAAATGATTTAGCGTCTGATCCTACGAAAATTTAAACATGTAGTTAACAATATGCAGGAGTAGACCCACTTAAGTCTTTAGTCTGTGTGTAAAATAAGTATGCGAGTAAGACATTACAGGATCAGGACCTTAAAGCGAACATAAAAGGTAGCGTTATAATAGGAACAATCAATCTACAAGTTGGTAGGGACTAACTAAGCCAAAATTTGTAACAAGAGCCATGTAACACCAAGATGACATTTTTAAAAATTCTGAAATCTGTGAAATTTTGTAAAAAGTAATTTTAAAAAAAAGCATAGCTTGTGAGATAATTTAAAATTCTGGACTCATAAAAAAGTTATGATATTAGTGAAAGAAATAGAATATATATTTTAACTTTGCAAGTCAGTTGTGTTGCTAACTTTTCTTTAACAAACTAGGTCATACAGATAGGCTGACAAGATGAAAACCTGCCTTTGAAAAATGTCAAAATGTAATTAAACATCTTTATAAATGTTGTTGCACATCATATTGCTGCATCCTCTCTATATAGGTTCTCTAATGTGTCCCCCATCACCATAGTAGCTGAGCAACAATACAAAGTTGCATAAAAGCTGAACAACATTTTAAAGTGGCTTAAAAATATTTCCAGTATGGTTCATAAAAAGACTATCTCCAATCTGTCTGACTCCAAGAGTGTTTACTTTTTACATAAAAATAATTAGCTATTTGGTGTGTGCTGTAAAACTTATAATGTTGCCTTCTATTTGGGATGTTTTGTTGTGACTATGATGCAAAAAATGTTTGAAGAGATAGTACTGGATTCTGTTATTATTTATTCAGGGCTTGCACTATTTAATATCAAGGACCTGGCTCTTAAGACTTTTAAAACATGTCAGCTTGTTTATTGACAATGTTGAAATCAATTATATTTTTCCTTCTAATTTTTTAACTGTCAGTATTGATTTTATTTTCCCCTGTGTGTTGATTTATTTCTGTCTCAGACTATACAACAGGTTGAAAAGGATATTATGATTAGTTTTAAATTAATCTTTCATAATTTTGACTATCTCAGTCAACATCCCTCTAACTCTTTTCTTTTTCAGAATAGTCTTTTTAGGCAATGACATGTCACATGACCACGTTATGTCACTGACCACACTTTCTGCCCTCACTTGACTTTTTCTTTCTCTGCTCTCACTTTAAACAAAGTAACCTGAACTCAGTAAAGTAATTTAAATCAGGATTTACCATTATTTTCAATATTACATTATTTTCTTTCCCTTTTTAAAATGCTCCCTATCATTCAATTTGCCTTTTTAAACTGCTGCTGTGTACTACACAGATGTCTTCAATGAGCACTCTGTGATGAGTCTCAAGTCTTTTCCTCCAGTGGCACTAAAACAGCTGGAGGGAAGAGGAGACAGTGTAGAATCAGAGTTGCCAGGTATCCGGTTTTCAACCAGAATACCCCGTCGAAAAGGGACTATGGTGGCTCTGGTCAGCACTGCTGACTGGGTCGTTAAAAGTCCGGTCAGCGGCACAGTGGGGCTAAGGCAGGCTCCCTGCCTGCCATCATTCCACACACTGTGTGGCTCGCAGAAGCAGTGGCATAGCCCCCATCTTCCAGCTCCTACACATAGGGGCAGCCAGGGGGCTTTGCATGCTGCCCCCACCCCAAGCGCTGGCTCTGCAGCTCCCATTGGCCAGGAACCACAGCCAATTGGAGCTGTGGGGACAGTGCCTGTGGACGGGGCAGTGCACAGAGTTGCCTGGCTGTGGTTCCGCTTAAGTGCCAGAGTGGGACATGCAGCTGCTTCGGAAGTTGCTTGAGGTAAGCACTGCCAGGACCCTGCACCCCAATCCTCCTCCCGCACCCCAACCCCCTGCCCTGATCCCCTATCTGTCCTCCGAACCCTTTGGTCCTAGCCCGGAGTACCCTCCTGCACCCAAACCCCTCATCCCGAGCTCCACCCGAGAGCCCACACCCCCCAGCCAGAGACATCACACCCCAACTCCCTGCCTCAGCCCTGATCCCCTCTCTGTCCTCCAAACCCCTTGGTCTCAGCCCGGTGCACCCTCCTGCATCCAAACCCCTCACCCCAAGCCCCACCCGAGAGCCCACGCCTCCAGCTGGAGCCCTCACACCCCAATCCCCGACCCAGCCCTGATCCCCCTCCCTGCCATCCGAACCCCGCAGTTCCACCCCAGAGCACCTTTCTGCACCCCAAACCCCTCCTCTCTGGTTCCACCCCAGGGCTTGCACCCCCAGCTGAACTCTCACCCCCCTCACACTCCAACACCGTTCCCCAGCCAGGTGAAAATGAGTGAGTGAGGGTGAGGAGAGTGAGCAACGGAGGTGGGGGGGGGTGAATGGAGTGAGTGGGGATGGGGCCTCAGAGACAGGGCAGGGCCTTGAAGGGGCCGGGGGTAGAGAGTGGGGCAGGGATGTTCTATTTTGTGCAAGTAGAAAGTTGGCAACATTATGTAGACTTGCCCCATCCCTCCAAAGCCCCTGGAAGCCCCTCCTCTAAAATACCACGATTATGGGGTTGTGGAGTTCCATGGCCAGTGTTTGGCCAAGGAACATCTGTTCTTCCTGGGATCATCCCTAAGCAAACCTACAGGAAAATCCCTGTGGGAGTGAAAGCTATACACCAATTCTTGCAGATTCCACCTCATGCTATCTACATTCTCCAAGGGGGCAAGTGTACCCCTCAGGTGTAGGTAGGGAGGCAATGGTAGCATGGCTCTTCTGGAGGACAAGAATGCTCTGCAATTACTGACTGAAGGGATGCTATACATTTGCTAACCCACAACAGTGCAGTAGTTTTAGTTAGCTGAAAGAAAATAAGAACTACTGTTAATCATTGAGCATTATTACTATGATTATTCTCTGGAGGGAAATGATCCCATAGTTGGACCCTCCTTCCAGAAGACTTTATGGTATCCTCTCACACTGGGCATACTCCTTCGAGGGAGGGAACCCCTTGTACTGGGAAGAGGCAGGAAGACTATTGGGGGATTTGATTATTAGAAATATAGGTAGTTAGGTTTCTGACACTCGCAAAACCACATGGTAAATTGACTGCTGGGTGCAAACCTCTCGAGATATGTAGACAGACTTATGGGCAGTACTGGAGAGAAGCCGGTGGTCATATTACATGTAGGCACCGGTGACATAGGGAAAGGTCTTGGAGTCCAAATTTAGGATGCAAGAAAACAGATTAAAGTTCAGGACCATGGTTTCTCAGAAATGCTCTCAGTTCCTCATGCAGGGGTAGTTAGGCTTTCGATGTATGGATGAGATGACATTGCGCAGAGGAGGGATTTATGTTTATTAGGAACTGGGGAATGTTTTGGAAAAGGAGGAGCAAATACAGGAAGGACAGGATCCACATAAACCAAAACAAAATCAGATTGCTGGCATGTAAAACTCAAAAGGTAATAGAGGAGTTTTTAAACTGAGGGCTGGGGGAAAGCTGACAGGTACTGAGGAGCATGCTGTTGGAACAGACACATCTCATAAGGGAGGATTAATTGAAGGGGATATTCTATGGCCTGGTCTACACTGGGAGCAGGAGCGAGTATTGACCTAAGATACGCAACTTCAGCCACATGAATAGCGTAGCTGAAGTCGGTGTATCTTAGGTCTACTTATCTGGCCGTCCACATGGTGGTGAGTCAACTACGCCGCTCCCCCGTTGACTCTGTTTCCATTCTTGCCAAAGTGGAGCACAGGAGTTGAGAGGGAGCATGTTCGGGGATCAATTTATCACGTCTACACTAGACATGATAAATCAATCCCCAATAAATCGATCACTGCCTGCTGATCCGGCGGATAGTATAAACATACCCTATGTCCTAGTAAAGAGGAAAGGATAGAAGTTGATAAAGTACAGATAGGAACTGAAGAGAAACAGTCAAATGAAAGAGTCCCATTCAGTTACATCACATGAAGGCAGACAACTAAATATTGACAAATTTTATAATGCTTGTATACAAATGTGAGACATCTAAATACTAATATGGGTGAACTTGAGTGCCTGGTAGTAAATAAGGATAGTGACAGAACAGGTGTCTGAGAAACTTGGTGGAATGATGATAATCAATAGGACATGGTAATACCAGAGTACAAAATACATAGGAATGACACTGTAGTTTGCACTGGTGGGGGAGTAGCACTATATGTGAAAAAAAGCAGAGTCAAATATACTAAAAATCTTAAATGAATCAAAGACTATCCGGCGGGTAGTGTAGACATACTCTAAGGGAACCATGCTGGCAGGGCATGGCCCAGGCTTTGCAGACACCTTGAGGTCCATAAGATTTCCTCATAGATCTCAAGGCATCCAAAGGATTAGCTAACAATCTTCCCTGTCCATTTTCAGAGTCCTGCAAACAATGACCCCATCACCTCTCTGAAAGGGTGGTATCTTAGGAGCTCCTAAATACAACTTGCTGAGTTTGCTTTTTAAACAAATTCACACAAATTGTGCATTCTTTGTTTTTGCAGAGATGGCTGTGTAAAGGCTGTAGGCCATGCAGATGCTATTCGCCGGCAATTTTCAGAAGCATCATTTGAAAAAATAATAGACTGTTCTGGGAAATGCGTATTACCAGGTTGGTGTATTTTCTTAACGTTAACAGTGCCAATCAGAATAGCTAAACATGTATATACACAAAGTACAGGTTCCTCAGTTACTCAAACACTCCCCAAGCTTCTTTTCTTTGTATAGTGCAAGCCATACATAAGTTAGGTCCTTTGTCTTTGAGTAACTACTTCCTTCACGTCATCCCCAGGCAGTTGGGACCATTTACAGTGCCTTTGCTCTCCCTTCAGAGGTTCAGCTTGAATCAGATGAAGGGCAGGGCCTTCTTGGTTCAGAGACCAATTCTATGCAACTCTGAGAAGGCCTGTTGGACTACTTCTCTGGCCATCTACAATGCTTGTTGCAAAGTCTATTCACTTGGGCCTGTTTACTTTTGTCATTTTCAACTGTTCTTTCTCCTGGAGTTATTTATTTTTCTGTTGGCCCATTTTTGGTTTGGCAGAGTGATTGGCGCTCTCTTAGCCACCTATTTGCTTTCACTGTTATTTTAAAGTTTGTAAAGTGCCCAGATATAAAATACTATGAACGTCTCTTTTATGTAATACCTTAAGCCCTAGATTGGCCTTCACCTGGAGCCCTGAGCATAGGCGTGTGCAGCCCATTTCATTAGGGTGTGCACCCAGGGAGCCCCGCCTTAGCCCTGCCCCATCCACTCCCTCCCACTTCCTGCCTCCTGACTGCCCCCCTCAAAACTCCCAACCCCCCCTTCTCCTTGTCTCCTGACTGCCCCCTCCTGAGACCCCCCCACAATTGTCCCGTAGGTCCTTACCCACTACGTGTGCCCCTGACTGCCCCAACCCCTATCCACCCCCCGCCCACTGACAGACCCGCGGGACTCCCATGCCCCATCCAACCCCCCTGCTCCCTGACTGCCCCTGCCCCTAACCACCACCCTGAAACCCCACCCCCTATCCAACCCACCCTGCTCCCTATCCCTTGACTACCCCTACCCCTTATCCAGCCCCCCTATTCCCCATCCCTGACCACGCCCCCTGAACCTCTACCCCATCCAACCTCCACCCCCACTCCCTGTCCCCTTACCATACTGCTTACCCCCACCTCCTGGAGCCTCAATATGCCGCATCCAGAAGCGGCCCTGGACAGTGCTGCAGCTCCGGTGAGGCCTGAACTCCTACCACTTGGCCCACCAGAGCTTGCAGCCCCGTGCCCTTACCACACGGCTCCAAGAAGTAGGAGCTAGGGCCGCACCGGAGCCACACCTCTGCAGCGCTGTCCAGGGCGTCTCCTGGATGCAGCACGTGGAAGCTCTGGGGGCTGCGGGAAGGCAGGGCCTGGGGGAGCCTCCCTGGCTGGCAGCTCAGGCCTGCCTGGCAGGACGAGTTTGCCCACCCCTGCATTAAGGTGTGCCTGGGCACACCTGGCACACCCTA
Organism: Dermatemys mawii; assembly: GCA_007922305.1. NCBI lineage: Eukaryota > Metazoa > Chordata > Testudines > Dermatemydidae > Dermatemys > Dermatemys mawii. The sequence goes on from ML677341.1 coordinate 67,410,662, forward strand.
TCTGCACACGTATGGCCCTGAGTAAGGGGCAGCATGTAGCTATTTCCACCCCTCACCTTGTCCTGAAACAGTTCGAGCCAGTATAAAAGATCACACAGGGCTATTCCTGGCTTCCCTCTTGCTCTGCGGGAAAGGAATCTGATGAGGATCCATAGATTATAAGGGCAAAAGGGATCATCATGATCATCCAGTCTGACCTCTCGTGTAACACAGGCCATAGAACTTCCCCAAATTAATTCCTGTTTGAACTAGAACATATCTTTTAGAATAACACCCAGTCTGGATTTTAAAATTGCCAGTGATGGAGAGTCCACAACAAATCTTGGTAAATTGTTTCAATGCTTAACTATCCACTACTCTCCTATTCCAATAATAAGTTTCTTCTCACTCCATGCTAGCTCAGGTGAGCTGGTTTGCACGTTGGAGTGACAGAGTCAAAGCTCCACAAATTCCCCATCCTTTTGTTCCCCTCCCTGTCTACTCATGGAGCCTACTCTCCCCATCCTGCACACAGACTGGTGATTTGGGTCAAAGTCAATGGTACGTAGGCTCATAAATTACACAGGTGCTTCTGAAAATTGTACACTGTATAAAATAAATCAAGTGTCTTATATTTATGAACTGGCATTTAAGCTGTTGGACATCCGTGTTCTCTGACACGGACTCTGGCACTCACACAGACTAATTTCACAATCTTTATACAGGGAACGCTCCCACAGAAGTCAGTGGTCTATTGCTGAGATAAATGCCACAGGATCAAGCCCAATATATGCAGCTTGCACTTTTAAAGGGACATCAGCATGAAATCTAGTCAGTTGTTTTGACGTTAGTTGAAATTATTTCAGGTGTACACCTCCTTGCAAGTCCTCCTGCCAATTTTCCTGTTTTTAAGAAATGTTTCTCTGTCTTTCTCCTGTTATTTAAAGACCCAGACAAACAAAATGGGAGAGTGACTGACAGACTTACTACACAGGAGAAACAGTTTAACTCTACACCGAGTGCTGCCAGATAGACTAAAATACCCTGAAAAAATATTTTTTTATTGAATATCTTCATTATAGTAATCATGGGTGTTTTTTGCAACAATATAAGGTAAAAACATTTTTCAAACAGAAGTATGGCATTATATGGGTTTTTCTTCAGTTGAAACTGTCCCTTTAATTTGCTTGCACTTTCTCAAACAATGAAATCTTGCAATATGTATTGATTTTATTGTTGTTGGGTTTTTTTTTAGGTTTGGTAGATGCACATACCCATCCAGTGTGGGCTGGCGACAGGGTTCATGAGTTTGCAATGAAGGTAATGTCACATAAATTACAGAGTTGTTGGTTTTTTCGCATCATATTTGCTTTCATACACAACCATCTCTGCTTTCTCTACACTTCTGTTTCTTACCTCTGGAAAGCAAGATAGGTTATATCATATGTAATTTAGGATGGAAGAGGAAGCAATGGCATTTGGAGACCAAAACAGAGAAAGAGAGAGGGTTGAAGTCAAAGGAAAAGAAATGGGGAAACAAGGAGCAAGAGGAAGAAGGGAAGAGAGAGGAATCCAGTGGCAGAGGGGAAATGAAATCGGGGAGGCAGAAGTAAGAGAACAAAACTTATAAAAGGGAGATAAAATGATAGTGAGGAAAATGAGAATGAAATTGGGAGATGGAAAAAGAAAATGAAGGGATTAAAGAAATGAAAACATTATAATATAAAAGGTGAAAATTATTTTATTTACCGATACGCCTAGAACTTGTAACTAGTAACTTGTACAAGTTGCCTAGAACTTGTAACTTGTAACAAGTACAAGTTACAAGTACAAGTTTCCTAGAACTTGTAACTTGTAAAATAATTGTAAAATTATTTTATTTACCGATACGCCTAGAACTTGTAACCCTAATGGGAGTATGGGGTGGAGATGAGGGCCTAGGGTGGATTGCCAGAAGTTTGCATTATGGATGAGGAGGTTGGAAAGCCCAAGTGGACGTGGTCGAGTCTATTTAGGATGGAGGGAAGGAGGAAATGTGAACACCTGAATGGCTTTGGAATAAAAAGTTTCCAGCTCTGCAGTGCTTGTTGTTTCTGTGGCATGTTTTATTTTTGGAATATCAGTGTATGATTTCAAACTGGGGGTTAGGAGAATTCATTTATGGCTGTTTATCTGTATGTTACTGAGATTCTAATGTCTTCGGGGCAGGAACAGTCCCTTACTCTGTTTGTACAGGGGCTAGCATAGTGCAGCTCCATTCTCTGTTGGCCTATAGGAAACAGTGTAATAAACACGATTAATATTTAATAATAGGGGTATTACACCGGGCGCAGTGGCACGCACCTGGAATCCCAGCTACTTGGGAAGCTGAGGCTGGCAGATCACGCAGGGTTTCTGGGCTGCAGAGCTCTATGTCAATCAGGCAGCCTGTGCCACTGACAGCCTGGCCGGCGTGTAGCTGAGGGTCAGACTAGAACACAAATGAAATGTTGTGATTGATCCATCAGCCCTCACAGAGAGAATGCCCAATGGATCAAGGTGAATAGGGGTGTCACATGATGCTGTTAAAAGAGAGACGAGAGCTGCTATGGAATTGATCCCATGAGAGGGAAAGACATGGAGAAATAATTTAATGATGATACAGCCTAGGGCTGGTAACCTATTCCAGACTCAAGTGAAGGAAATCTTCAGGAAGATCCCTTTATCAAGTTTCCTCCTCATAGTTCTATCATTGGGATGATTTTTTTTCTGCCCTTCTCCACTGGGGATTAGGCCAGGTGCATCTCGCAGAATCACTTGACGAAGATGAATAGAATACTCATGTTTAAACGAGAATTTTGTCTTTAGCTGGCAGGTGCTTCCTACATGGATATTCACCAAGCTGGAGGGGGAATACATTTTACTGTGGAACACACCCAGAAAGCCTCAGAAGAGGAGCTGTTTAATACTTTCAAACACCGACTGCTGCGTATGCTCAGAGCAGGAACCACTTTGGTCGAATGCAAGAGTGGATATGGTTTAAATCTAGAAACCGAGCTTAAAATGCTCAGGGTGATTGAACAGGCTAGACGGTTACTGGATAGCAATATTTCCTCTACATACTGTGGAGCTCATTCTGTGCCTAAGTAATGTGATTTGTTTTTTTGCTTGTTATTTTAAACAATAATACTCTATATTATTTCATAAAACATGGAGTGCAGCTCCTGAGTGAATAAACTGCGAATTGGTGGCAGATTATACAGAAATAAATGAGGAGCATCAGCACCAGATTGGGGGTGAATCTTCAGTAGAATTTGGCTTCCTCACACTGTTTGGTGGCTTTGAGGGTTTGTTTTTTGTTCTCCTCCAAATGGCAACAAAGTGTGCAATATTAAAAATAACAGCATTCAACAAAGTAATGCTTTCCTAAACGGAATGTAGAAGCAAGTGAAGGAGCATCTTGGGGTGGTGGTGGTCAGTTATGAAAAAAGCCAGACTATTTGGTTTTAAACTGAAATCAGCTGGATTCAGCCAATGGGCATGTAGCCATCCTTTGCAGTTACCAATTCCAAGCTGTATGGAAGTTTTCAGGAACGCCTTTTCCGAAAGTCTTTCTGCTTGGATTTGCTACTGCCATCAAACCGTAAACTGTCTGTTTTTCATTTTAACTAGCTAAGAGAAAAGTATTATAATAATCATCAGAAGTTTTAGTATAACACCACCTTGACGTGCTTCCATTCAACCAGTTAGTCACTGTATCCTATGAGTGAGTGTGAGCCCAGGATTTAGATATTACCAGCCAACAGGAAGCACATTCTGGTTATCTAAGTAATTGGATTATTAGCACGCATTCTGGTTGGTCAAACAACCCCTATTTCTCCTTTAGTAGTGTTTATTTAATTTATTTTTATTTCCAGTGAAAAAGATATCTACTTGGGTTTATGAGACTTCACTATATTTCAGAGTTAACGTCATAAAGAATGACAACAGATGTCCTGGACAAATGGTCTTGGACAAATAAAAGTAGCACATTTTGACAAACTGAGAAGTGGGCCTGGTGAAAAACAGACATGTAATAGAAGAATGCTCAACATGTAGAAATCATGTAGAATAGTGCCCTAAAATGATGCACCTCCAAGAGCTCACTGCACAACAGCATCTACCCCTCTCCAATCAAATTCATGTCAGTTTCTCCTGCTTTAATCAACGACTAACCTATTTCTCCTAGGTCTAGTATGTTCTTAAATTTTTCATAAGAAGTTTTTAAGGGTGGGGGTTTTTTGGTAATTTTATTTTTTATCAGATTTTTTTTAACAATATTTTTTCAGTTTCTCTTTGGTGGATTTTTTGTTCTTTGTTTTTAAACCCGGAGAATTTTGACCAAAATGGTCAAAAAGCCATTTTTTGTCAAAAACATTTTTTTAACAAAATCATTTCAAGCAACAATAGAAATTAATCAGTTGGCTTTCCAGATAGCAATAGTTTACCTCAGAATACACCAGGTGTTAAGTAGATATAAGCTCTCATTGTCAGCATGTGCATAGTTTTAGCCTCAGGGCCTGATTCTGCTCTCTGGTGATGTAAATCAGGTCTAATTTCAATGAAGTCAATGAAGATACACTGCTGTAAACCAGAAGAGAATCAGTCAAGCCCTGGGTTTCAGAAAATCATCAACTTTTAATTTCGTAAGCCAGATCAGTACATGGCACAAGTCTATGGTGACCCAGTTTTGGCTTCCTAAGAGTTTCCTCAGTTCTGTTTACAGTGCAGGTACCTGTCTCTAGAAGTTTCCAGTGCCTGAATTCTGTAGGTCTGAGGTCAAGACCTCAAATGCTTTACACCCTCTGTATGAACATAAAAGGATACTCTGTAAGTGATTTTAATGGTCGTTAAACTGTTGTCTCAGTTCATGCCGTGTTTCTTATATTCCACACAAAAAAGGTACATTTAAGTTATGTATAAATTGTAGAAACTTTTAAACAGAGATAAAGAACTAACTTCTAAACCACTGTCTTTATTTAAATCCCTTACACTTTTATACACATCTATTATAAAACAGCACTTATCCTTCACTCTAGGCACTCCTTGATCATTCTTAATTATACAAATATAAAACAGACCACTCCTATCACACTCTGTAGGTTAATGTAACCAAATAAAAATCTTATCATAAATCTTATGACCTTAAACCATTTCAAAAGCATTTTCCTTAATCCAGAGCAAAACCATGGCATAATGCCACCTCATATCAGTGAGAAATGCTCATTAAAACCTTCTAGAGCTGTCACGGGAGCTGTTACAATGCAATTGTGTTACATCCTAAGTCATATTCATGCCAGTTTCTACATTTGTGTTAATGTAGTATCACATCACAAATTATGACCACTAATGGCAGAAACATCACCAGAAGTTCTTTGTGCCAACAGTGTAGCCAACTGTTGTTATTTTATAGTGAGTCTTGCAATACTTGATATGTTCCAGGTCTCAGAATCATGAGAATCTCAGCTTTTTGCTCTTTATAAAGTTTCCAGCCTTCACGGTTACAGAAAAAAGTTGGAAATCGTAAAGACTCAAAACCCAGAAGGCAAATAAAAATCCACCATGTTATTTTAATCATGATTTTTAAGTCAATATCATGATTTTGCAGATGCCTGGCTCATGATTTTTGAACACTTAAGGTCAGCAATCTTTTCACACTCTGCAGATATTCTGAAAGTGAATTCCAGTGCTGTTTATTAGAATGATGGCAGTCTTTCAGTGTATCTGTTTGTGGGCATTATAGCAGGTAGAACGAAAAGAGTGGAATCATACTTGTCTTCCCTCCCTTTTCTAAAGGCTCTCGAGTTAATCTTTAATCCACCTTCCTTCACAAACTGCTGAGCCAAAGGAGGAAGAGAGAGAAGGCTGGACAAGGCAACAGTCAAATCAACCCCAACAACTGTTTCAACAAGTGAACAAAAGAAAGGCAATAGGGTAGATTCTCTTCTGGTTCACAGCCTTATCTGTAAATGTGAGCAGAATTTGATTCCTTGACATTGCTCCCATTGTAAAACTCTGACAGACAACTCCAAACATCAAACATATATAGCATGTGTACAAAGCTAATGCAGTGTTGTTTCTTTCTGTTTGTTTTACAGTAGCTGAATTAAGGGCAGAGGTGTCACTGTAGGTCTTTAGCCTCAGTAGCTATCATCATTATTTTTCTCTCTCAAAGGTATAAAGAAATAAAAAGCCCTATATAGCTTTTTTAAAAAGGCCATTACTGACCTCCTATAGGCAATCTTCATGTACCAATGGCATTCTAAAGGGGTTGTGACAGTCACAGCAGCATAGTCCCTTGCTGGAAGGCCTCGATAAGACAAAACCAGCTCTCAGTGACTGTGAAGGACCTAAAAAAAAGGAGAAAGAAGTAAATTTAAAGGTTTTGGGGTTTTTTTTGTCTGAATGCCTCTGTTAACTTTGATATTTCCGGTGTCTACCACTCAAGTTAATGATTTTTGTTTAAAGTTTCTGCAAGTCACTTTTAAGGATAAAATGTAAGCAGTTCACAATGTATAAATAGAAAAGTAGAAGAATGTTTTTTTAAGGGCAAAAAAAAATTGGTTGGCATCTACGGAAATCTGGCTTATAAATAAGAGGATATAGCATAATCCTTTAAAAAGGATATTAGAATTAAGTCATGTTTGTGTTATATGAATTACAATATTTTTCCCTCTTGCACTGTTGTTTTTAAAAGTTAAATAGAGTAGGCTTAAAAAGAAGGCAGCAATTGAAGTAAAATTCAGTGGTGTAAAAATGTTTAGAAACATTATCAACAAGGAAAAAATGTATGGTCAACTGTATTTTTGTTATATGCTAAATGTCTGAAGATTTTTTGTATATACACCTTTTTAAACTAGTATAGTTATTACATACATGAATTTAGAGTACTCCAAGGATCAAAGACTAAATCATTATGTCTCTTTGTAACATTTTCTTTTAATTAGATGGAAAAATGCTACTGAAGCCACAGATGATATTATCAATAACCATCTCCCTAAATTGAAAGAGCTGAACCTAAATGGTGAAATACATGTTAATAACATAGATGTGTTTTGTGAGAAAGGTGTCTTTGATCTGAATTGTACCAGAAGAATTCTTCAGGCTGGAAAAGAGATAGGGTTACAGATTAACTTCCATGGTGATGAACTCCATCCAATGAAATCTGCAGAGGTACTTCTTCATTCTGTATGCCTTTAAACCATTTTTGCTTTTGACTTGGAGAACTGATGCTTTGAGAGATTTACAATAGTCCAAATCAATATGTTGTTCTAGAAAAGTATGATAAGTAGTTAGTGAAATAAATTGCAAGTACCACCAATGTGCAAAGTTGATGAATTAAAAATATGGAACCCTTGACCTTTATTGGTAACTTGTCTACTGGCTTTTCAAATATTGACTTAGCTTATCCTCTAGTAATGAGGTCAACAGGATAGATGGGTATCTGTGACCATGTTCATTACTGGTACAAAGTATAGGTTTTGATACACTATTTTCAAAAATATTTATTTTTTTCCTCGGTCATGTAGTCCCTATCTTCCGAACAGTACAAATATTCCCGCTGGCAGCAGCAAATCACAGCAGTTCTGTAAAAGGGTGTCAGAGTCCATATTTTGTCATCATTTGATCAGTGCCTCCTTTTAATTCTCCCTCATTAGTCTGCCAAAGTTTATTTTTGTTGTATTTGGAGAGGATCGGTCTTGACCAATGTCGAATTCATTACAGTGGGTGGCTCTAGAATTGCATAAGTCAGTTTCTTCATTTCCTTAAGAATATCAGTTTCTACCAACTCTCTTCTGCACAAAACCTGTTTATAATTTTATCCTAATTGTACAATTGTTTATATTCATTGAGTCAGATAAAAACTCTGTTCAGGGCATCAGTCTGACCAGATTCTTTTGATTACATTTAAAAAAGGGTTAATAGCTTTAACTTAATAACTTTAATAACTTCATGAAAGCTTTACTGTAGTAAAATTTGTCTTAAAATTACTTATTCTTTAGAGATCACTCCTTGAATTTTTTTAACAAGTGTTTTGTAAGTAGGCCTTAGATAGCATCTTAATGAATTGTCTGTCCAAGCAGATCGATAGTAAGAACATAGCTTCAGTGATTCATTGGTATCTGTTAGTAATTTTTCTGTTAAATATTTCGTGATAATCTACTTAGCTTGGAGCCGAACTAGGAGCCCAGGCTATAAGTCACCTGGAAGAAATTAGCGATGAAGGCATCGCTGCCATGGCAAGTGCAAAGTGTGCGGCTGTCCTTTTACCAACCACTGCCTACATGCTGAGGTAATGCCATTTTGACAGATTGGAAATGACAGCCAAAACTAACAGCAGGAGGCAGCATTCTTTTGGCTTAAGATTCTCATATTTCAGAACAGGGGTGGGCAAACTACGGCCTGCGGGCCAAATCCAGCCTCCCAGGACTTTGGACCGGCCTGCAGATTTGCCACCCCAGTGATGCCGTGGACCCCGCTCTGCTCTGGGAAGCAGCTGGCACCATGTCCCTGCAGCCCCGGGGGCGGGTGGGGTGGACAGAGGCTCCGCGTGCTGCTCTTGCCTGTGGGTGCCTCCCACAAAGCTCCCATTGTCTGGGAACGGGGATCCGAGGCCAATGGGAGCTTCAGGGGAGGTACCCACAGGCGCACAGAGCCTTCTGCACCCCCTGTCCCAGGGGCCGGAGGGCCGTGGTGCCGGCCACTTTCTGGAGCAGAGTGGGGCCAGGGAAGGGAGGGAGGGAGCATGCCCTGGCCTCGGTGTGTGCCACTGCCAGCCCGGAGCCACTCCAGGTAAGCGGCACTGGGCTGGAGCCTGCACTCCAACTCCCTGCCCTGAGCCCCCGCCACACTCCTCCTGCACCCCACACCCCTCCTACACCCCCAACCTCCTGCCCTGAACCCCCTGCTGCACCCCACACTCCTCTTGCACTCCAACCCTCTGCCCTGATCCCCCTCCTGCACTCCACACCCCTGCCTGCACTACTCCTCTGAGCCCCCTCCCACACTGTGTACTCCCTCCTGCACCCCAACCCCCTTCCCTGAGCCCCCTCATATACCCCACACCCCTCCTGTGTCCCAACCCCCTTTCTGCACACCGCACCCTCTCCCAAGCCCTGTACTCCCTCCTGCACTCCAATTCCTGTCCCAGCCCTACATTCATGGCCCTGCAAGCAATTTTCCCACCCCATTGTGGTCCTCAGGCCAATAAGTTGGGGAATACCTCATCTTCACCTCCTTTTGACGTCATTGGTAGGGTAGCTGGGAGTACTTATCACCTCACAGGATCAGGCCCCCATAGCTTTCACTGACTGCACTGAGAATTGCAGTTGTTCAATACTTCACAGGGTTTGGTCCAAAGATTCCAAGCTGTGCAGCTAAATTGTAGGACAAGCAGCTCACGGTTTGACCTTTGTTAGCAGCTCTTTACTCCCTCAGATCTGTGCATCCCGGAAAGGAGAAGGGGAAGTGAAAAATGTGAGCACCAGCACCTAAATGCCAAGTCAGGTCTTTTATATCACTGCACTCATTTGAGAAGGCTGCCACCAAAATTACAGCAGCTTCAAAAACACAAGATACCAGATTCCAGCTATAAAATCAATGGGGTAGCAGGTGGGTAGCTGAGAGCAGAATTTGGCCTCTGGTTTCCAAAGTGATTAGCGAATCTGGTTACACCCTGTATACAAACCCAGTAATATATGGACTTTTTTCCCTGGTGTATTTCAAAGCGTAATAGCGAAATGTACTGTACTGACAAATCTATTTTTTTCCTAGGCTGAAGCAACCTCAAGCTAGGAAAATGTTAAAAGAAGGGGTTATAGTTGCTCTTGGCAGTGATTTTAACCCCAATGTGTACTGTTATTCAATGGTAAGCCATTCTTGATGTATAGTACTGCACACGAAATGGTTAAGAGTCTTCTACTGTCACAACACATGGGTGGTCCTTGCTCACTTAAAGGTAGTCTTCTTAATAACGAGACAGAGGGTAAGATCCTCAGTTTAGATGAATTACACCAGATGAGGTTCTGACTCAGAGTATTTTCTCCCGAAGCACCTCTAAGGCCAAGAGGCTCACGTTTTTCACAGCTACTTCGGGAGGCTTGGCCAGGTACAGAGAAGGAAGAGGCATCCTGTGTTCCCAGTTCTTGTTTTGGAACGGACAAGATGCAGGAGACCAGTTACCTGTGTCAGCCTGCCTGGGAGCTTTGGGCCTCCCAGCATTACAGAATAGGCAGATTTACATTACTGGTAACTCTTGTTTCCCCCTTTATTTTTGTATTAGCCCATGGTAATGCACTTGGCCTGTGTAAACATGAAAATGTCAATGAAAGAGGCTTTAGCAGCTGCCACCATTAATGCAGCTTATGCTATTGGAAGATCCCACACGCATGGCTCCATAGAGAATGGTAAACTGGGAGATCTCATTATCATTAATTCATCAAGGTATGTACTTAAACTGTTGTTTAAAACCTAATTTAAGATAAGGGGCATGATTCTCCACTGCGTTGCACCTTGTGGAGTCACTTACACCTGTACTTAAGCAGCATTTTACACTGACTTTGCACTCATTTTCAGTAGGTATAAATAACTACAGTGGAGAATATGGACCAATATTTTTAAGATTATATACTCAAACCCTAATGCCACAACTATTTTGAAAGCAATTAGATGGAAACAGTACAAGGAATTCTATACTCATTTGTGCATCTGTAGCTTACTGTCTTACTGTAATACTGAGACAAAGGATCAAACCATAATACTTGCTTCTAATGATTCAGACTGGCCCATTTGTTCTATGTATGCTCTGTCTGTGACCTGCTTTTGTGAAAATATTAATATTACATAAATGTTTTACTGTCTTTTTAGATGGGAGCACTTGATTTACCAGTTTGGGGGACATCAAGAATTGATTGAGTATGTTATTGTTAAAGGAAAAGTTATCTACAAAAATGAAAGAGTTATGGGCTACTAAGTACTCACTGAAAGATGGTGATAATTCAGAAGGATATTAACATCAAAACGATCCTGAAGGGTTTCAGTTACCCAAGAGCAACAGACAACTTGGATTTGTATTTTACTGGTACATTATTTGTATGCTCAGCTTACTTGCTCTATATTGAAATAAACTTTACTAAACATTTCCACTCAACCCTTGTTCATAGCAAATGCAAACCTTTTATTTATACCTTTTAACATAAGAATTTTTGAAATAGAGGCATGAAACAAAGAGAACAAAAAACCCTACAAAGGCAATGAGCTAGTGCTCTGATTCAGGTCATATTTATAGACTAGAGTGGAGGTCAAAGTGTTAATCCAGGATAGGTTTGGAATCAATGCTGCCAAAATCTTGCAAGCAGTTCCCATAGGCAGTTAGCCCCAAATGCAGGAGCCTTGTGAGATCAGCTGATGTCTGGACATTTGTCACGTTGAAAGTCAGAAAAAGATTTCCACAATCTTGGGATAGACTTTTGCAAAACAGCTGTTCTGATGTACTTTAGGCTGGATCTGACCTGAAATACACATTTGTAAATGCCGACCTGAGTTTATAAGCCTTTTGTGATCGTGGGGTAATCATGAATATGAGATCCTCCAACTCAAGCTAATTTTAAGTGGTTTGAAAGTTTGGGTTTCCTTTGTGAGGGCATCTTTCCCTTCCTCTTTGTATTTTTCGGGGGCTTGCACGCTCATTTGCAGACATTTATAAAATATTATATCCTATCATACCTCCGCCTGTAACTTCAAGACCTTTGTGTGGCTTCTCCATATAAAAAAAATACACATATATACGCTCCATTTTCTCCCCTTCACATAGACGACAGTATCTAGCAGAGAGGGCAATACAACCAGTAGTCTAAGCCATCACTTGCATAGCATGTGGTTTTCTTCCTCCGATACTTGCTATCACTAGGGCTCTGCCGCTAATTTGATGATCAAATATTCAGTATCTGTAAAGTGACAAGGTCATAACTTTGTTAATAAGATAACATATGAAAATAAGTCAATAAGTCTACTTAGCTGTAATGTTATTTATAAAGGCAATTACAGCTGGGTCAAGGACAGCCTTTCAGAGACCTAGTCCTTTATCATTAATGAGGCCAATCACATTTTGAGCAGCTGTAAATATTTGAAACCTACCACAAACATGAATAGTTAAACCTTATTCTGAACCTCTGACCTGTCAGAGCCTTGAGCTTTTCTATTTACTTCAAAAAATACATAAACCTCTAGCGAAGCGTCATATTTCTTTGTCCTAATTTTATTAAAGCCAGAAAAGCCAATTAAATACATTTGTGTAATAATTTAATGACATGCCTGTCATTAGCCATTCTTTACTGCAAGCTGATGTTATACCAGCTGTGGGTGTGGATCTCAGTGTAATCCATGTGCTCTCCCACAGTCAGTTCTTCCTTAAACATCACTCCGACAGCTTTTTAAATAGCATTTATACAGGCAATTGGTGAATGTCTCAGATACAAATTCAAATATTTTTAAAATGCAGTTCTGCTCTGAACGGTAATGCTACAAAAGTAGCACAGTGCCATTCTGTGCTTATTGGCTCTGAATGATTTTCAGCTCACTTATGCTCTGTTTATAAATAAAAATCTTTTTCTGGCTACCAGCCCTACAAATCTAATTAGGATCTGAGAGTCAAGCTGGCCTCTTTCCTTCTCACCTGTCATTACCTCCAATAAAGGTCCTAGAAGGTCCAGTAAAGGTCCTAGAAGCCGAGCTATTCCCTCAGTGACATTTGTGTAACACAGTTACCTTGACTGGGGCTGCAAAGATGTAACTGATTAGAACTTAGTAAAAAGATTCTTCTGAACATGCACAAGGAAGAACAAAATCCAGATGCATCAGCTGTTATGACCACAGAAGAGAAGCCCAGTTTAAAAGAATCCCTACACCTGTAAGCAGGTATTGGTGAATACAAACTGGCAGCAGATCTGGTGAGCAGAAGAGTGACAATTTTACACAATCCCTTGGCAGAATTAGCATTGTGTTGAAGACAAACACAGTAAGCTTGCCAAATTTATTTGAATCAGGCTCAGGTACGCTGCGGAGCTGGCTCTCTGTGTGTTAGGAGCAGAGATGAGTGAACAGGGATGTCTGTTCTGCAGAAGCATCAGGCCCTCACTCAGGGTTGGCATAAAAGGAATATTTCAACATAAGCTAATGCTCACCCTGTCATATTTATGCTGCTTCCCTCACAGGAGGGTTGTCGTGGCCACAGGCAGCAGTGAGAACTCAATTGTGTAGCGGCACTGAGGCGTGGGTCAACAAAGGGACTTGGGCGTTGCAAGGCTAAGCATTGCAGTGCCTAGAATACCACAAGACCCCCCACAAAGCTTGAATTACGCATCTAGGCTCCATATACAATGAATGGGGAGAGACGGGCATCTAAGAATACAGTCCACAAAAGCCAGCAAGCTAGGCAGGGGGACATCTACATTAGCCAATGGGGGACACTGACCAGAGGTGGTGTCTTAAGTTCTGCCTCCTCATGGAGTCAGGCTTCCAAGTCCTAGCTGCAGGGAAGCCCCTATCTCTGTCTAGCAATCCACAAATGTGAATCCACCTCGTAAGTTATTTCTTGCAGGAACGAGTTAAGTGCCTGCCACACAAAACAGCCGGACAAGGAGGAGCCACTGCTACCCCCACCTTATAACTTTTAGCTTAGTGGGTGGAACAACTTGCCTGGGATGCGACAGACCCAGGTTCAATTCTGTCCTCTCTGGTTGAGAGGGAGAAGGGTGACTCTCTGCCCTGTTCAAATCCTCTCTCTCCAGAGAGTTATCTAACAACTGAGCTGTGGGATATTCTGATATGGGGCTAAATATTTAAAGAGTCATGGGAGCAGAGGGACTGGACCCTGGATCTCCCACTTCCGAATGGATGCCCTAATCACCAAGCTACAGTCATGCTCATTCTCTCTCTGGTCCAATGACTGACTATTTATACAGAGTGGTATAATCAGACAGTTTAGGACTTATGTGTCTGAGAACCACTGTCTTAACGAGGGGTATACGTGTACCCCTGGGGGTATGCAGACATCTTCCAGGAGGTACTTATCTAGATATTTGCCTCATTTTACAACAGGCTTCAGGAAAAGTACCAACTAAAATTTCATACAATGACTTGTTTATATGGCTCTAGATTTTATACATTGACAAGTACAATATTTTTATTCCAAGTAAAAATGAGAAATCACGCAATTTTTGCAGCAATAGTGCGCTGTAACACTTTTGTACTTTCATGTCTAATTTTGTAAGCAAGTCTTTTTTAAGCGAGATGAAACTTGTGGGGGCTCAAGACAAATCAGACTCCTGAAAGGGGTACAGTTGTCTAGAAAGGTTGAATGCCACTGGCCGAAGTTCTTTTGTGGAAGAGGACCTAAGTCTCCATGCAGATGTCTGATGAACCATAGAATTTCAGATCGTGGCCCTCTAAATTCATTGATGGCCCAAGTCCCTGACCCACCCCACTTTCCATTGTGAGAGGCAATTTGTGATGTTTCTTGGCCCTTGCATTATCTCTCTCTTCGCGCCACCCCCCCCCCCACATACCCTTCCCTCCCTCCTCCCCGAGCTAATCTTTTGCTTCAAATTTTCATCATAACATGAAATAAAACCCCACAGATACAAATATGCATGGAAGTTGGCTCTGGACTTGGCTGTATTTATTTTAGGTGTGACTCCATATTTTCTGAAAAACTGAGGTATATTCCATTGGCAATAACACAGCAATGTTCTAGGTGCTGTATTACAGGGGCGTTGGAACAATTTTTATAGTGGGGCTGCTGAAAGCAGAACCCCTATATGTGATTGTTACCACTTCAAGCCAGGGGGTGCTGTGGTACCCCTAGTTTCAGCATCCCTGCTATATTAGTGTCCACACAGCTTTTCTGACTTGTGAAGAAGCTGCTATAAAATGCTCTCTTGTTACAAAGGACTGTTTAACTCACACTTGATCTGCACAGTGTTTGAGGTGCACATAAAACAGATGGGAATAAAAGTCTCAGACAATTTTGCTCCTGTTGGAATGCAGCATGTCAAAAAGGTCTAATTCAAGAGAGAGACAGGAGCATGAAATCTAGCTTGATGTGCCCCAGTCCTCAATTATATGAACATTGACAAAGCTAGAGATAAATAAAAAGCCATACCCCCACCCAAAGGATGGCACAACGTGAAAACAATATTTAAATAGAAACAGAATCCAAAATACAATCCAATTAATAGTTTTAAATACCCTCTTTAATTTTCAGAGGGGTAGAATTTAGCAAAACTGTCCCCTCCAACTGACATTAATGCAAAATTATCTCACCAGCTGCAAAGTGGGCAGATTACATATTCATAAACAGCCAGGTTTATTCACATGAGGAATTTACTTTTTATAGGAATATCATGGTTTGAGTTTTAAATCAGTAAGGAAAAGGTAACTCCAGTAATATTCTGCCATTGCCTTACAGTCAACTCTGTACTATGTAAAGTGTCCATTCCACACATTTTTAGCACACAAGGATATTAGGGCAAATCTTAGTTCTTAGGCTAAATTCCCCTTTGATGGCAGTGGAAGTTTTGCCTGACTAAGGACTGTATGATTTGATGCGTTTCTAGTGAAACTGATTATTTCATGTTTGATCTCCTTTGGCCAAATTCAGGGCCAGCATTTGCGGGTGCAAGCCCACTGAAGAAAATGGAGTTGTACCAATGTAGGTGTATTTAGACCATTGTTTAAATTAGACCATCAGTAAATTCAGTCTAATCCACTCTACAATCCGACACCATATTTTTACAGGTGAGACAATTACCTCCACACACTTCCTTTATATCCCAGGAAGAAACTATGTTGTATCCTAATAAAACAATCTCCATCAAACAAAGCACCAGAAAAGATTTTCTATGTATCAGACTTCATGGCACATTAAAGTTCCTCCTGATCACTATGATCAGTCCCGACACATTTATTCATTCTCAATGAATCCAGAGAAAAGGCTGTGGGTGAAACAGGTCTTGATTCAGGGATATGCTCCCGTCTATATTTTTCAATGTAAGGTTCAGCTACTTCCCAAACCTACAGGACAGAGAGAGCAAGAGCAGAGTCAGACATGAAGGCTGAAAGATTTTATGTTCAAACTGAGTCATATGTCAGTGCGCAAGATTAGAATACCCTGTGCAGACACTGGCAGGGCATAACTAACTGACTGTAATAGATATACAGAAATAAATTGCATGTGGCCAATTGAAATAGACTTAGGGTCAGAGATAGTGGCTGAAGAGTGAGACGCTATTGAGCACAGGAATCTGTAGGGAAGTTAGTTTTGCTGGGTAAAGGGGGATCTGGATGCAGTTGCAAGGGAATGATATATGCCTACTGTCCTGACTGATGAAAGGTGAGTTTTCTCAGGTGAGAGGAGACATTGCATTTCCCACTATCCAGATGATGACTTAGGGAGGGATAGGAGTTGCTAGGGATGGGTCCCTCGTGTCTTATAGAAAGCATCTTGTCATGCAGGAGCCAGGATAGCATGGAATGGATGACTAGCATGCCCAAGAAAGATCAGTGATGGATAGCACTAGCAAGGAGTGGCAGATCTGAGCAGACACTGGGGCTGGGATTTACTACAGAACCTAAAGGTTGGAAAGTTCTCTTTTCTCCTTTATCATTCCCCCTAGCAGGACTAAGGTGGGCTTTTTGGGTCCTTATGGTTCCAAATAGTTTGATAGGTCAGTAGGGACCTCATCTCTCTCCTTCTCATTCTTCTGTTAAATATATTCTACAACTATACAAAAAAACCCACGGAGGGTTCCGAACCCTCTAGCGGAGCACATAATAGGGTTGTGTTAATGCACATCCTCATTGCTGCTCTCTCATCCGTGTGCTCCTATGGTTTGCCAGGCCCACTCTTCTATCTGGTCTTGAACTGGGTTACAAGCTCTTGGGGATATGGAGCGTCCTTCTAGTCCCTGGTCCCTGTCCTGACATGAGTACTCAGCAGGTGTCCCTAGTCCTACTGACTTTAATGGGGCTCTGTGTGGATACAGGAATCCTGTTCATTGCAGGACTGGGCCGATATTTGTGAAGTCCTTCAGTTTCAATAACCTAAGCCATTTATCAACCACACAACGGGAGGGGACTCATTTCAAAATATATTATTTTTAAACTAAAAGTGTCCCTTTAAAAGACTATGACAAACTAAAATCTCCACACGTATTCCTTCAGAGAAGGTGGTAATTAAATCATGCCTGTGAGGGGAAGAACTGTTTTTCCCCTGAAGCATCAAGGGCCATTTTAAAAGAAGAACTGCAGATCTCTTCATAAAGAATGAGCAACACCTGCCTTCTGCTCCACAAGCAGCCTGTGAGCTGCCTCAATGTCTGGGGCCATGAAGCGATCCTTTAGCCAAGGCCTGAATGGAGACAAATTGAGAACATTAGCCAAACATTAACCAGCACCATAGTTAGCAGGTCTTCAAAGCTGCAACCTTTGGGAAAACATTATTTGATTTTACCTTACAACAGAGCGAACAAGGTCATAGACTTTCTCCAATGGGGTGGTTGTTCTCAGGGGGCGGAGGAACTCAATGCCCTGGCAGGCTGCAAGAAGTTCAATGGCCAACACTAGGAAACCAAACAGTGAAAGGCGGGATAGTGGGCTTTAGGATGTACAGCTCATTGTATGTTTTCATTTGGAGAGCTTCAAACAGAATTTGTTACTGTTACTTAGTACCTCACAATGTCAAAGTGCTATGCAAAGTTTAATTGAGGCACATAAACAGAAGACCCATTTAATAGATGGGGAAACAGATGGAGCTTCCGGACGATACTTAAAAACAGTCTCTGATTTTGGATGTCCAGGTGTGCTGAGCCTGACTTTTCAAGGTGCTAAGTGCTCAGAGCGCCTGTTGTCTTCAACTGGGCAAGCAGGCTGCTCAGAATGCATGAAAAACCCTTGCAAGGTACATCCCAAAACAGAGACATCCTAAATCAGAGCCCTTCCCCAGAACTGAATTAGATGTAGTGATGGGCCTGAGCTGTAGAATTCACATCCAGTTTTGAAACTCCCAGGTGCACTGCGGTGTCCAGAGATGGAGTTTGGTTCAGGTCCACTTCTTGTTAGTTTGAGAACTCTGGTAGAACTAAAAGATCTTGACACATACATATAGGAACGGCTTTCACAGTATCTGCCTGTCTAGACAGTGGCATTTGTTCCTCACTTACACAAGGGCCAAATTCTCCTAAGAAAAACATTAGCTAAGATGCCTTGTTTCCTCCAGTTACACATTCACTTTGCTGAATGTGCAAAATGCTAATACTTAGTATTTTTAGAGACATCTACAGCTTCAAAGAACTTCTATGTAATAGAAAATTGCACATACTGGTTTTCATGGTATGCATTATTGTTCTTCCAGCAATAGCTGAAATTTGTATTTTAAAAAAGTTACAACTTTAATCTTTTGAGACAAAGAAGAATGGAAGAATTTTCACTTAGTGTCTCTTTGATAAGTGGTTTTCTTTCAGTGGAACACATTAATCTACATTCATCCCAATAATATTTCTGATAGAAAGAAATTAAATAACTACTTAGACAATATCTTAAAAGACTTCTTTAAAATGATTTAAGGGTCCACTGAAGATGATACCATGTAGAAGAAAAGCATTTAGTTTTAACCTAGTTACAACACAGTAGATCTGTCTAAAAACCAGTGTCTTAATTTTACCTTGTTCAACATGTTCAATAACTTTCAATGCTTTTCGTGCAGCCCATCCACCCATGGACACATGGTCCTCTGTAGCAGCACTGGTTGAGAGAGAATCCACAGAAGAGGGGTGGCACAAGGCTTTATTCTCAGAAACTGCAAAAGTCCAGTGAATAAATGGTGTACTGTATGGACAAACAGGAGTTAGAAACAATGGCTGAGTCTAAAACTCTGCAATGAAGGATCCAGGCCCATCCATGGTAAGTGCATGCCCATGGAATGGCTTGACTGAGCCATCTGCAACATCTAACATTCAAGCCATTTTGCCTCCGAAGACAGTAATGTTGTACACTGATCATCCGATGCTGATATTAACCCAAATATATAAAGGTAAATATTACATCTAGAGAAAAGATCTTGTTTAAAATAGACCAAAGGTCACTTCTTCAGCCCAGCTCTGGTGGTGCAAAGTAGCTGCACAAAAACCCCACTATATCCTCCTCCACTCTTGGCATCCTCCTAAGGACTCCCCTAGTGTAGAACATTCCCAAGAGAAAGAAGGTATGTCTGGGCAATTCCAAAACCCCTGAAATCCAGCGCTGCTGAAATGGAGTCTTAAAGCAGCCCCCTAGAATGTCTTAACTTATGTCAGACCAGCCCTGAGCTGGCCCCAGGATCTGAGGAGTGTAAAAATTGCTTTTCCCTTCCCCAGCATCAAGCCCAGCAGGGCCAGACTGGAATATCTGTTTCAAATGTGGACTACATATCTCTCTGTTTTAATACTCGAAAGAATTCCATTTCCCAGTTTTCACCTTTCCAGTCCTATATTCTGCAGTGATCCTTGGCCCTTTTTATCTTCTTGTACAAGTTTCTGACTAACTCAAGGACAACTCCTTCCCCTAACCTTAAATGCTTTTGTACCACGTATAGTTTGGCTGATTTTAGGTCTAACACAGCTTCTAACAGCAATAAAAGCAGAGAAAGAAAAAGGGCTGAAGAGCCAGAACATGGGCTTCGTTGTGAAAGTTGTGAAAGTAAAAGGCTGGGAAATAGTCTTGCCATTGCTTTATTTAAGGTCATTGGTACATTACATCTTGCAAAGCGATTGGCTTGCTCAATTTTATTTTCATGATAAATACTGTCCAAAACATAGTGTTAAAAGGAGAGGCCTAGAGACCACGAACAGATGCAGCAGTCAACATCTGCAGAACCTGCACCAAACTGGACAGCTCCTTGTTCCAAGAGTTCACATCACTGAAAGGGAGGTCATTGTACTTCGAAAGTTCACACTGTTTCTACTCCATAATATGAAAGATAGACCAAACCATGAAATCCTTACTCATGCAAAACTCCCCTTGAAAGTAATGGGAGTTTTGCCAGAGTAAGGATTGCAGGAAGTTATTTGGAGGGCTGTCTGTAAAATGCAGTCTTGGGGCTTTGCTACACTTGCAGATGTAGAGCACTTTGGGTTAAACCAGCCTTCAGAGAGTGCAGTAGGGAAAGCGCCGCAGTCTGTCCACACTGACAGCTGCAAGTGCACTGGCATTGCCTCATTTGCAGCATTTGCAGCTGCATTGAGAGCGGTGCATAATGGGCAGCTATCCCAGCGTTCAAGTGGCTGCAACGTGCTGTTAAATGAGGGGGGTGGGGTGTATGTTGTATCAGCAAGCAAGGTACTAACCAACTTCAACAGGGCTTTATTTAACAACAGTAAAACCTCTTTACAGCTGCTGCTGCACCCACTCAGCTTTGGCTCAACTCCTCCCCCTTCTTCCTGTTTCCTATGCTACAGACTCCCAGTTTTAATAATTACAAGCAGCATCTAAAACACCACAGTGGAGTGTGACAGGGAGTCTGTTGTGTACATGTGTTGTGTGTATGGGAGAGAGAGTGGGTTTTTGGGCTACTGAGAGCGTATCAGATGCTATCTTGTAAGTTCGGAAACAAACCCCCCCCCCCCCCGGGCCCGCGTCGCGCTCGGGCACGCACTCAAAGAAAACAGTAAATGTTTGTTTTGTCTCGGAACAGATAAGCATGCCAGCTGTCAGAA
Organism: Dermatemys mawii; assembly: GCA_007922305.1. Lineage (NCBI taxonomy): Eukaryota > Metazoa > Chordata > Testudines > Dermatemydidae > Dermatemys > Dermatemys mawii. The sequence goes on from ML677341.1 coordinate 67,431,406, forward strand.
ACTAGCTTTGAAAGGGCACTTTTGCATTCTTACAGCTGATTTCACAACAATGAGAAGAGAGGCCACTTGACTTAAGTGGATTATGAGACATTTCCGGAGGTCAATCAAAGCTCAGTAATGCAACTCCCTGTTCACACTGACGCAGGAGAATCTCATTCAATACGCATCAGACGTTATTCCTCTTGCCAAGGTGGAGTACCAGGAGCACTCCAGCCAGGAAGTCAGAGCGCTCTACGTGCCTTACCGGTGTGGACGGGGAGTGAGGTAGAGCGCATTGGGCAGCTTTATTGCAGTAAAACATGCAAGTGTAGCCAGGCCCTCTCTCTAGCAGAAGGGCAATGAAGCACTTATTCACAGTACTCCAACTTCATCTGGACCTAGATCTTTCACTGTGAATCTGACTAAATATAATTCACTTGTAGCCCCCTTGCCACAGAGGAGCATCTCCCATATAAAACAACCCAGAATCAGACTGAAAAAGCAGCTGTCTCCCTTGTCTGTGCTTCAGGGATGCACACAGCTCATGGAGAATTGGCCATATACTGATTGGCATGCCTGGTATGGCAGACTCCAGGGAGCCTTTACATGGCTGGGGCATGTGAGCTGAGCCTGGCCTGTGACCAGGGGATCAGGATGGAGGACTTGGAAGAGAAGCAGTCTCAGAGTTACTCTGTGCCGTAGAAGGTGTGACAACCATTTTGCCTCTCCCAGTCAGGTCTGAGACCAACCCCGTATCCCTAGCACCAAATCAGAGAGCCTGAGGTCCAAAATGAGGCTGCACCAAGGAGGACTGAAAGCCAGCTGAGCCTGTTAAAGCATCCTCTCTCACACTGTTAGGCATGCAAGAGTCTCACCAGAAACAGCTGGAATCAGCACTCTCTCATCTGGTACATGCCTCCAGCTGAAACACTGGATATTCAACTTACTTTCTCATATTTGGTCAAGAAGTTCACCTGCCTGCAGATCTTTGTTTCAGCATTTCGGCAGATAGAATCCTACCTGAAACGTACCTTCAATCTACTACCCATCTGAGAAAACAATTATAAGCTGCCCAGCAACAGCCCACTACTGCTACACAGAACAATCAGAGTAACAAAGCTTGCTAAGACCAAAGGGTCAGAGACCAGGAATTGCACATAGAAGTGAGAGTTCTCATCAGGACCCTGGGCATTCTTGGGACACACAGTATTGAAGAAGGGTGGAAGGCTGAGCCCTACACAAAGTGCCAGGCCTGCCAATCTATGAACTCAAGCTGGTTCAAGGCCCTCCAAGGCCCTGCAGAGGAATCACATCCTTCCAACAGGACAAGTGGTGAGGAGCCTGTCAGAACTGCCTCACCACCAGCATAAACCATTCGACAGACAGGTGGTATCACTTCAAACCTTCAGCTAGTCCTGAGGGGTCAGAAGACCACAATTACCTTACACAGTAGCTCTTTCTGACTTAGAGAGAGAGAACACCACTGGGTATCATCACCAGCAATTTACTTTTAAAGTGCCTGAGCCTAAGCTCTCTGAACAGATTGTCTGCACTCTAGTGTGAACCAATCAGGTTAATTTCCCAGAACCATGGTATGCTTCACCAGTTCATGATGTCATGCCTGATCTACCCATCGGGTCACTCTACAATGTAGAAGAGAATGCCAAGGACATTCATAGTCAAGAAGAAATCAATTACTCTGGCTTTGAAGGTGGAGAACGTGACACGAAGGCCACACCCTACCTGAGTCTAGACAGAGAAACCCACCATAAAGTTATCCTGTGATTCACTGAGTCCCTATGGATGTGGTACATAAATGGATAGCACTCCATGAAGGCTTTGTTGTTATGAGCTCTGGGACAGGGTATAGGGCGTGTAACACTTGGTATGTCCCAGAAGCACAGTCTATGTATGCACCTCTGTATGAATCAGAGGTTATATAGGTCTAAGATTACAAAGCCCAGAAGAGTATTTTCTGTATTCTATATGTTTGCACATAGTTTGTTTTAGAGGCCATCAAAGTCTGTAGACAGGGAAGGGTTTAGCCCCCTTGCTAGACTGGGGACTTCAGAGAAACAGCTCCCACATAACACAGCACAGACTCAGAGACTGGAACTCCAATGGAGACTGCCTGTCAGGGAGCTGGGTGGGGAGGGGAGGGAGACACAGCCTGTGGAGAATGGGCCAGGGTATGACTGACATGTCTGAGATACTAAGAGCAGACCCTGAGAAAGCTTGCACATGGACAGGGTCATGTGAGCGGAGCTTGGCAGGGACCTGTGACCAGGGGCAGAGCTGGCTGCAGGAAGTCAGGCTGGAGGAACAACAGCCTCAGATTTGCTCTGTGCAGTAAAAAGGGAGACAGGCAGCCATTTTGATTCCAGCCATGAAAAGGACTGAACCTGCCCTGGAGCCTCCAGCTCCGCAACAGAGATGAGCCCTGAGATTTTGCTGCACCCTGAGAAATGAAAGCCAGCTCAGCCTGTAGGCCTCCCCTGCACCAGAATCGTTGTTGTGGGAGTGAGGTTGAGGCCTCATTTATTTAACAGCCTTGATTACTTTGCCTGTTCTCTTTACCTCTTTGAATTTACCCCCATCCCTTCTGTGAATAAAATGGCTGCGTGTTGTGTTTGATTTACTGTACCTGTGAACTGTAATAGCCTGGGGCTCATAGGGCTTGTTATTGGTTTATGCATCCAACCACTAGCTTGAGACTCCATGAGCTAAGAACCCATGGCCTATTGCTGTGTCCCTGAGAAGGGCTCCACACCACCCATGGGGATCAGGGTGCTCCAGAAGGGGAGAGCTACAGACAGAAATATGTTTTGTGTAGAAACCAAAATAGAACTGTTTGTACACAGACAATTTGTTTTTTAGCTTTGTTGTGCTATTAGGGCCTGATTTTCAGAGGTGCTGGGTACTTGTAGCTCCCACTGATTTCAAGGGAGCTGCAGCGCTTAACCCTTCCGAAACTCAGACTTCAATCTAATAAATATTTAAGCGCTTGAGTAATCCTACTGTTGCCAAAATTGTGCTTAAAAAATAAGGGATTGTTTTCTTAGCAGCCCATCCCCACCTCACTCACAAAATTATCTTTAATAAATAGATGAACACTACTCACCTATATTAACGCAGCAACACTTGATCTTGTTGTATAGAGATGAAAAAATAAGGGACATCCCTTATAATAAGGGACATCCCTTATAATAAGGGAC
>ML677341.1:67434609-67691652 GCA_007922305.1 Dermatemys mawii
ATAAGGGACATCCCTTATAATAAGGGACATCCCTTATAATAAGGGACTGTTGGCAACCCTAGTTGGACTGCTGAAAGGCTTAAAGCTAAACACATACATAAGTCTTTGCAGGTTCAGGGCCTTTGAGTCTAAGGCCTTGTCTACACTACCAGCTGGATTGACGCATAGAGAGCGATCTATTGGGGATCGATTTATTGTGTCTCGTCAGAATGTGATGCATCAATCCCAGTGGCACTCCCATCGACTCTGGAACTCCAGCTTCACCCAAAGGCGCAAGGCAGAGTTGACGGGGGAAACCATTGTTGACCGCTGCCGCCATGAGGACGGCAGGTAAATCGACCTAAGATGCGTCGACTTCAGCTATAGTATTCACATAGCTGAAGTTGCATATCTTAAGTCGACCTTCCCCGCTAGTGTAAACCAGGCCTAACAAACTGCAACTATATCAGATAGCTCAGCTGGACATAGGGAGAAAAGGAGAATTTACAGTTGGAGCTGAGAGCTGTTTTTTTGGGTGGGTTCCTTTATCAGTATTTTCAAACTATCATAGTGCTAACGTAGGTTAATCTTTCTAATTTTGTTCTCTTGCCAGTCTTGCTTAGGCCTTTATGTACTCACCCAGGGCCGCTGCTGTGCAGTGCGCAATCATGAAACCAGAGTTCAGACCCCCTTCAGTGACTAGAAATGCAGGCAGCTCACTGAGAGATGGGTTGCATAGTCTTTCAATCCTTCTTTCGCTAATTGCGGCAAGTTCATGGACACCAATTGCCAGGTAGTCCAGAGCCTACAAGAGAAGCTCTTGATGGAATCAGCTGATTTTTAAAAAAAAATTCAGAAAATAAGCTAATATTTCTTCAAATGCTTAATTACCTTTGCAGGGTATTCACCATGAAAATTTCCTCCAGAAATGGTCTCTCCCCTTTCAGCAAAAACCATCTTTAAAGACATGTTAAGGAGTGTACATGAATGAAGAACTACTGAAGTACCACACATCTCTGGATAACAGAATATCCTATCTGAGAGGAGGAAGAATTGATGTGCAAATGCATATGCATATATAGTGTAGCTCACACTTCTGCATGTTCAGTTGTCAGAAAAATGTACAATAATGCCCAGTTCTCCCACCATACAGATACAGATGAGTAGTGTATTTTATTAAATAGGCTGGATGGTCAGCAGATGAAGGTTATAAAGAATTCAAAGCCACACCTGAGCACAGTTTCTAGTGTGATTTTCAGTTGCCGGTGGTGCTCTCACCAATGCAGGTGAAATTTTATATATAGGGAGCAAGATGGGCACTCATCACTGCTATCAGCTAACACAAAGTAGCATCTTTTGTGCATACCTTTATTCTTAAAGAGTGGAATTCACCCTTGTTCAGAGCACCAATACAAGGCGTATGCACAGAGCTTCCCAAAACGAGCTCCGACAGCTCTTAGAAGTGGTGCATAGCTCTTGTAGTTACCCTCTGTAGAACTCAAAGTGCATTTTTGAATGCAAGTTTTGCCAACCTTGAGCCACCCTTGTGTCAATTGATAAGTCACTGTCAACCTTCAAGTCTAATTGGCTGCCAAAGTTTTCATGTAGGCCTTGATCCAGTAAAGCACTTAAATGTTTGTTTAACTTTAAGCACATATGTAAGTGATTTGATGGATCAGGGCCATAATTTCTGCTTCGTTAGCTAATAATTATTTAGAAGGGAAAAAGTAGCCAAACAAAATTTTACTGAGAAACTGAATCATCAAAAAGATACAGGATTATCTGTTGCGCTGTTAATTTCGGTCGTAATTATGTCCTTTACAAAAGCTATCGTGTCATTCGCCACACCGTGGACCTAAAAGAAACAATAGCAACTAGCCACAGGTCATGTCTATTTGTAGTTCACCCTCAAGACACGGATCCATCCAATTCTGCTTTCTGAGAGCACACTTCAGCCTTGTCCCCACTCCCAGACTTGGCACTCACTCACAGGAATACAGACTTTGATTTGATGTGATAATTAGGGAAATTGCTATTGTGGAATGCTAGATATACTGTACTCATTTAAAGATGTGACTTACTATTATTATGACATTATAATATGATGATGACAACATAAATGCATAATTCTTTGCGTGTTTGGGTTGGCGTCCCCTCATCCCTCAGCCACAAGTATAACCTCTGTCTGATCAAGAAAATACTCAAAGCTTAGTGTGACAAAGCTCTGTCCTTATCTTCGTGGATCCTGCGTTTCCTGGCGGATTTTTACTAGCCTCAGCGGCTCACTGTGACCCTCCACGGAGCCCTTCTCTCTCTGGAGACAAGGTCACAGTCTACTGAGTCATTTTCATCACAAACCAGTGAGGAGAAGCTATCCTTCCTGGCACAGTCTCTATTGTCTCCCAATCTCAGAGACTAATTAGGGGAGGCAGAAATGGGGGAGCCCAGGCCCGCCCTCTACTCTGGGCTCCAGCCCAGGGACCCTAATAGTATCAGATAAGATGGCTGACCTTTTATCCACAAAACACAAAACAATTCCCTGGGCTACTTCCCCACAGCAGTCCCCACTTCTTCAAACTCCACTTCACCCTTACCTCAGGGCCTCCTTCCTTCTGCATGATATGTTGTCCACCACTCAGTCTCACCAACAGCATAACTTCCTCTCACAGCTCCTGACACCCACAGCCCACCTGAGTAACTGGGAGGTTTTTATCTGGATTCAGCCAGTCCCTGATTGGCTTCAGGTGTCCCAATTAGGCTAGCTGTTTCTACTCCTTTCTAGAAGGTTCTTAATTGGCCTCAGGTGTCTTGATTGGCCTGGAGTAGCCTTTGTTTGGCTATCCAGGGAACAGGGACCTGCACACCCTGAGACTAATGTACCTGCCTTCCAGCACTCTCCTATATCCTTCTGGTCTGACTCCGTCACATTAGCTAATTGGTCAATGCACATTAGGTATTATTACGGAATTATAACTAAACTTGGGAATCCCAGTTCTTTAGTTTTCACACAGGCAAAGCTCCCATCAATTTCAATAGTTTTGCTTGTGTTAATATGGATTGGGTTCATCAAGAGTTAAAAATCACTCCTGTGTACAAAATCCAGGAACTACCTATGTCTCACTTAAACCCTACTTTGAGCTGAGGGGAAATAATGTAATTGCATTATTTTCAAGGAGACAACCAACACTTAACTGACATTACACTGGGATTGGGATTTCACTGCCACTAGCCTATCCCTGTATAAGGGAGTGGGAAACTCATTTTACCTGAGGGCAACAACGCAGGGTGTATGCATCCTGGACTCTGTCACAAAATCTGTGACTCTCTGCAAAACAAAAGAAAGATTATGATAGAAAAGGCCACACGTCACTGTTTTAATTTCCAGTCTGTCCTGGTAATCAAATAGGTGACTTGCATGGCAGGAAGCAAAGATGTTTCACCTGCTATTTCTGATGGATGATGGTCAGAGTCTAAAAGTGACCTAAATCGGAATGCCACTTCAATCTGCCCCCGATGGGCACGCACAGCATGAATATCTATGAAAACAAATGAAAGAGCATTACACTTCTGATTTTCCCTCTCCAAAAGCTAAGAGAAAGTGAACCCAGAAAATTCAATACCAACCAGTGTCAAAGGCTTTAGTTGTACCCTTCAGGACTTCAAGTGTCAATGCAGCAACTATGTCTGCTTGCCTAGCAATAGTGCTGGCTCGTTCCACTGCTTCACATCCCAGAGACGAGATCATCTGGGTTCCATTTATAAGAGCCAGACCCTTCAGAGAGATAGCAGATGCTTATTTTAAATGAATCTGTTGCAGCCTTACACATGCCACAGCCATTGTAATTTTCATAATTACATGTATTCGTCAAAGAAAGGCCTTTTCTAAGATTCCTGGATCGTCATTAAATGAATCATAAAAAGGGCTAGAGATGCTATGGTCTCAGCTATTTGGTTATTTTTTGATCCAGACAAGCCATCAGTTACTTTGAAGCTGTTACATCCCCTTGTCTCCTAACTAGGAGTTGTTTCCCAATAGTTAGTTTCACAAGAAAGCTAATTATAGCCATCTGGCCATGATCAATGATCAGCTCAGGGGATTCCTGGTATAGATTTGATTAAACCTAGGAAGCCAAATGTACAGCTAAGGCTCTAAAGACTCTTCCTGTCCTCCCAATATGCAGATGACTCTGTCTATAGTCAATGGGAGCTGTCTGTATACTAAGACTACAGGAGAAATCACTGGCAACAATCCACTTCAAGATTTCAGAAAGGGCATGACAAATACTTCCATTTGTCCCCTCTATGGGTCCTAGGACAACTATATTATGCAGTGGCGAACACTAAACATTTACATTACTGCAGTAAAAGTGGAAGTACTTTTCCTACAATAAAACAGTCTGGTGATGTGACATCTTTGCTGTAAAGCAAATATTTACTTTTAACTGTTAGTTACTATATGTACTTTAGAAAGCTATCCTGTATGCTTAAAAAAAAGTTTGAAGTAACATGAAAAAACTTCATGTAACATGGCAGAATTTCTTTTTCTTTGTAAGAGTTATCTTTCTACTGATTTTTTGACAGAATAATTAATTCACCTCTACATATCAGATGGGTAGCTGTGTTAGTCTGTATCTGCATCTGAAGAAGTGGGTTTTTTACCCACGAAAGCTTATGCCCTAATAAATCTATTAGTCTTTAAGATGCCACCGGATTCCTCGTTAACTCAGCTCTAGACATGAAGATGATGAGGTATGAAAAGACCCCACCAAAGCAAGGCAACTTAGGGCAGGTCTATACTATCATTTAAGTCAATCTAAGGTATGTTGCTCAGGAGGTGTAAGAAAGCCTCCCTTCCCTGCTGCCCGAGTGGCATAAGTTTCTTGCTGTCCACACCATTATGTCAGTGGGAGACTTGCTGTTAAAAAAGAATCTCCACCTTAAGTCTAACTTACCTTGGGCCTGTTCTAAAGCTCGCTGAAGCCATGGCAATCTTCCCATTGGCTGCAATAGGCTTTGGATCAGGCATCTTGCTGCATGTACTGTAGGTATGACAATTACTATGGCCCACCATCAGTGGGATCAAGAGCACTGGACTGTCTTACATACTAAGAACCTACGTATCAGTTTATGTGGGTCAGATTTTTTCAGCCTGGTTTTTTGTTTAATAAATAGATTAATATGCTTACCTAAATAAACATTTATACCAAGCTAATGCTAGTTACTGCTTATTAAATATCACAAAATGTGTTTAAGTTATAAAATGTGTCTCTTTCTCTAAACTACCAACACAAATATCCTTCTGGTCCCTACAATGCAGGATAAAAGACATCTGAATTATTAAAGCTTTTACATTCTTAAACAAAACCCATCTCATAAAATAAGGCTTATCTGAACATAATACTTCTGGTGACAGCCAGCTGAGATAAGCCCTGATCACTGAAATGTAGAACTTGTAGAGCAGACAGGTCAGTTCTGAAGTAATTAGTGTACAACACAACAGCAGGAGGAGGATTATTTGCACTGGTTTAGTTGCCATGGAAGTGGGATGCGTCTACACTGGTAATACACCAAATTTAATTCCCACTGATGAAGACTTACTTTAAGGTAGGAATTAGGATAATTTCCATTGATGGATGTCCAGGAAATTTCTGATGGTAAAAAGTGTGTGCGGGGATGAATGGCAGTTCCCAGTGGAACTTTTATATGTTGATAGAACCTAAGTTTTACCCTGAACTGAAGCTTTGTACACAGAGCTTCTATAAATGACTGCGGTTGAACTAAATCACATGTAAATGGGAGGTGAAATGGAAACGCTAACATACCCTTTACAGTAGAGTCTCTAATGGGCTCCCTGTAACAGATGTCTGATAACCTTCTGGAATTGGATTTAAAATAATCATTAATTCATCTCACTTTTAAAATATGGGCAACATATACATAAAACAACCACCAATTAGCTAGGCTTGGTTTTCATTACCTCCTTTGGTTTCAAGGTTATCGGTTTCAGGCCATGGGCTTGCAGCACCTGTAAAGCAGTTTATTGAACAGGGTATTAGTGAAAAATGTCTTTCAATACATTGACTGGATGACTTTGATTTGATTGCATACAGCCCTCTTTTTTATTTTATGCTAATGAACATTTTGGAATATTTCACAGTAAAGGGAGGGGGGAAAAAAGCTTTTTATGTACTAACATTTAGAACGCTGGTTTTACCTGGATGCCTGAACTAATGCATGCTCTGTTCTGTCATATGACACACCCACGCCTCAAGTCCAATGCTGGCATTCCACAGCCCATTAAGGAGGGATGGTATTATTCCACACCATGAAGCAAAGACACTTATGGCAAATCAAGGAGAAATATTGCTTTGATTCTGACTAGAATCCTATCCAGTCCTCCTCAGCTGGACAAATGGTAAATCTGAAAGAGAGACCTGCTGAGGCAGTGATGACTGGGAGAAGCAGGAAGAACAATGGCAGGAAAGGGATGCTTGAGCTCCCAGAGAAGATGCAGAAGACTTCCACCAACAGCAAATGCAGTTAGTGAATGGAGGAAGGACGGCTTTTGTTAGGGCAAGTAACTGAGAATCAGTAGGGTGAGTTCAACTTCCAACTCCACTACAGACTGCTTGTCTTAAATGAGTGTATCGTTAAATGAGATTAAAGTCCTTAATCGCTTTGTGCCTCAGTTCCCTTCTGTAAAATGGGGATCTCTCACAGGGATGCTGCAGGGCTACATACTTGGGAGGTTCTCAGATACGATGTTGATGGGAGCCATGTCAGTACCTAGGCAGATAAAGAGTGGAACAAGCTACCAAGGGGGGCTATGGAATCTCCATCATTTGAGAGATCCATGGCTGGATCAAACATTGATCTATTAGGAATGGAATACATTTAAAATAAATTCTGCCATGGTATAGTAGCTGGGTAGACTAAATGATGCCACAACAGTCCCTTTCAACCCAAATTGATCTATCGAAAATGTTATATGTTTATGTCATGTGTTTTCAGTTTTACTGAATTTTAGACATCTGCTTCTTGTCATTATAATACACACCAGAAATAATAGTAACTCCTCTTTCCTCAGGAGAAAAGAACCCTAAAAGTCTCCATTTACTTTTAGCATTTGAAATCACACCCTTAATCCTTGGTTTTGTGGGATCATCTCAGGTTTGGTGGGCCAGTTCTGATGTTTACAGAACAGAAGGAGCACTAAAATCTTTGGTGCTAGTACAACATGACATCTTGTCCATCCATCCAGATTCTGGCACTCATCAGTGTTGGATCTTGCATCATGTTGCTTAACTGCAAGGTGATCATGTCTGTCTAGGCATTATTGATTTGCCAGATATGGTGGTATCTAAACCCCAATATCGTGATGCCTGGTGTTTGTTTGTTTTGTCTTATTCTTATGCCTCATTTTTCACCATGGCACTTGTCCTATAGGACAAACTGTTAAAGCAGAGCAGAAACAAATACTTCAATCACAAGAAAATGACAGACAAAATCCAACGGATACAAACTGTTATGAATCCATCACACAGTTCTGATGAAAATTTTTCCCTTTGCTCTCATAATACACGTAGTCTAGCCAGAGCCAAGTGAAGGAGACAGACGAAGAAGTGTAGTAGTCAGACATATTGATCTTACATATTTAGCGTCAGCCCAGCCACTCTTTGGAGACCACATCTTTCCTTCTCCGATCAACCCCAAAGCAAGATGAGAAAGAGGGGCTAAATCTCCACTGGCTCCAACCGTCCCTTTCTCCGGGATATAGGGCAGGCAGGATGCTAGAAGGAAAGCAGACTTCGTTTAGCGCCTCCGTCCATTCTCTTCTTGAAACACAGAGACACAAGCACATGAATCTGCTGCCCTGGTTGTCTTGAAGTGACACACTGGAATAGCAACCAGTGACATAGACCAGCATCACCCACTTGCAAACTGGCATTTGTTAATTTTTCCTAAATTAGCCCCTGTAGTTTAAAAAGAAACCAATTGTTTTTGGCCAACAAAGCAAAACAAAACAAACCTGATACAGGATTAAATTTTTAGTATAGCTTAATCGCACAAAGGCCAAGAAGTTCAAAGTTAAGGTTGAAATTCCAGCTCTAGTATAGGAATGGAAGAACCTCAGCTGTGTCACTACATCTGACAACCATTGGTGGGAGTCACAAGAATGGCTCATCATAGCATAGAATAGAATCATAGAAATGTAAGGCTGGAAGGGACCTTGAAAAGTCACCAAGTCCTGCACTGAGGCAGGACCAAGAAAATCTAAAGGGCTCAGTCCTAAAAGGGCCCTTTAAAAGTATGGAACCCACTGAACTGTTGGCTGCCTTTGGGCAGCTGACTGGAAATCTAGGTCCAACTACAGGCTCTCACTTTGGCAATCATACATTTTCAGTGTCTCAGCAAAACTGGGGTGAGTTTCAGCCTTTGAGGGACACCAACCCTATGGAAGAGGATGCAGCAGACAGCATCCTGGCTCATCCCCAAGTAGAGTAACATTTAGCCAGGGCTGATTTTAGGGGTGAGAGACGTGGCTAACAACCCAGGATGTTGTAGTCAGAGGAGCACCGTGGTGAAGAGGCAAGGGGCTCGGGCTTCCCATGGTGCCTGTGGGATGCAGCCTGGCGCAGCAGAAGTACCCGCCTTACTGCTCCTGAGCGGAGGGCCCCCATTCGCCACTCCACCTGGTTTCCCAGCCAAGCTCCTAATCCAGCCTCTATACTTGGCAAGATGATGGGCTCTTCCTGCCCTCCTCCCCCTGCATTCTCTGGGACTGTCCCAGCCCAGCCACTACTCCTTCCATGGGCAGTCTGAATGAGAGCAATGCTGCCCAATGGAAATGGGAGCTGAAAGATGTCAGCTCTTCAGGGTTGGGAGAGGAAAGGGAGCTGAAATTGCAGGGAAAAAGAGATAAGTCTGGGGCATCCTGACCCCATGTCCCAGCTCCCAGGTCCCAGCCCCTCCAGCTCCAAGGTGGCCCCTCCCTGTACCTCCATTTTTCAACAACCCCCAAGCCCACCCAGCTCCCAGGGGTCCCCCTCACTTTGCCCCTAGGTCCCAGCCTCCCAGCTCTCAGGTGCTCCCCCTTTTTCTTGCTCATCCCAAAGGTAGGTGTCAGTGCAGGGCATTTGGGATATTTCAGGAGTGAACTTTCCACCATCACCACCCACCTTAGCTACCTCCAGTGAGCTGGAGCATTTGCATTTTAACCACCCCCACCGAGAACCCACCTTTCCCTGGGACTGGGAAGGGGCACTTGAATATTGGGGATGCTCAGTAGTGGGGTGTGGAGAGAGATCTGTCCTTCTGAAGCCCCCATGTCACTCTCCCTCTGCAGCCCCACACAAATGAGACTCTGTACTACTCTGGTTCCCTCCCTCCCCCTCCACCCATTTTGGGGCTCTCAGGTCACCATGCTCCCCTGCCACCATAGCCCTTTGGTGCCTTTCTGTAATTTTTCCTCCCCTTGGGCTGCTGACCCATTGTGGGGAGCCCATAGATGCAGCAGGAGCCAGAGCAATGAGGGGGTTGATGGGGTGCCTGAGGAGGCAACAGGGGCCGAAAACGCCAAAATACAAGTTCAGTCAGGGAGCTGTTTTCCCTAAGCCCTGAATTTAGCCCCTAACCTACTGCAGTTGTTGATGGTACTGAATATTTAGACTCAAGTTTCTCAGATCAAATTAAAGCACCATTTCCCAGACCTTTGAACACTGAACCCTATTCAGGAAAATGAAAGCAATCACACAGACCCCACTTTCAATACTTGCCCATTTTGTAAAAAGGCCTACCCATACTCATATATACTCATCATCTGTGCCCTCCATCTCCCCACTAGTCCTGGAGGATGCACCCAGCACTTCAGAAAATGCTTATTTAGTGGCTACTTATGTACCAAGGCTGAAAGTTTGGCTCCTTCAGCCCATATATACATATATGCTAGGAATGATTGGGCATTTTCATTTAAAAGAAGAAAATCAGTGGCACTGTGTGTTCTAGAAAGTACAGTAAAACCTTAGAGTTACAAACACCTTGGGAATGGAGGTTATTCATAACTTTGAAATGTTCATAATGGAACAAAACATTATGGTTGTTCTTTCCAAAGTTTACAACCGAACATTGACTTAATACAGCTTTGAAACTTTACTATGCCGAAGAAAAATGCTGTTTTCCCCTGCCTTTTTTTTTTTTTTTAGCAATTTATGTTTAACACAGTACTGTACTATATTTGCCTCTTATTTTTTGTCTCTGCTGCTGCCTGATTGTGTTTTTCCAGGTCCAAATGAGATTGTGGTGTTCATAACTCTGAGGTCCTACTGTACATTTCTCAGCAAAGTCACTTCAGTCTGGGATAGAAGTTTCAGTTAAAAATCATCCTGAAATCCAACACTTACTTACATTTTTTAAAAATTGTTTACAGTTTAAAAATGGCTGATAAAAACTTGCTTACTGGACAGAACTTTGTATGTCAAATTTTAGCCCTAAGCTGTTGTCTCCAGTAGGGTTTCGTAAACACTTGGCATGGGGGTTATAATGCAAAAGGTACTAATGCAAAGGCCTATGAATACATCAGCAACTGGATCCACAGCCACTATCATTACATTGGCCAAAATTTTCAGAACCTCACTTTTGGGTGTCCAAGACAAAGTGATGAGAACTGATTTTCACTACACTCTCTGAAAAAAAACAAAAAAAAAACCCAGGCCCCTTTAAGGAGTCTGAAATTGGGCCCATAAAATCACTGACCACTAACACTGGAATATTATATTACCAGTGGTACATGGTTTACACTACACTCTTGGCTCCTTCTCCAATGTTTAAAATATATTTGAACTTTTCAGTCTGAAAAAAGAGTTCTACTGACATCAGACCCATTGCTCTAGCGAAAAAAAAATAGGTGAAAACTAAGTTAGAAGAACCACCATTTTGAAGCCACCGATACCTGGAACTATTCTCCTATTTGTGAGGAAAAGTAACCACTGAAAAGCTTCAGAATCCAATGGGAAGCCACAGCCACTCCGAAGACGTCACTGGCTTTTCCTGCTTTGCAGACCCCCTACTCCATTGCAGCATGGCTCTCACGTGACAAGCTCTCACTGAATGTAGAGCTGGTTCAAAATTTTTTTTGGTAAAGAGTAAATTCACCAAAAAAATGCATTTTTCAGGGCATGGAAATGATGTGCAAATTCAAGGCAAATTTGGCAGATAGTTTCAGCTGAAAAAATCATGAAAACAAAAAATGTTGGAAATGTCAAATCAATTTATTGAGGAAAAATTTTAAAATCAGCCATTTTGAAACTATCACATCAAAATGACATTTTCAAAACGAAAGAAAAAAGTCAAATGTTATTTCAATTCAACATCAGAAATGTTTCTTCCCAAGTGATCTTTTTTTGTTTTTTTCATTTTCGTGAGACAAAATTAAAAAAAGTTTGGATTTGAAACCAACCATTCATCTTTTCCCCCTGCCCCCCAGCCTCTCACAACCGACTTTTTGGCCTGGCCACCAAACTGAAAAAGCAGCTATTTGTTCAGCTCTGACTGAATGCCCCATCTCCTCTAAAGTTACAGCCACCCAGTGACTATTAGCTGCATTAAACACCTTTGAGAATTTCCTAGTGTCTGGCGCTCCTAGGATCTACCTCAAGCCCTGTCAATCTCTGAATGTGTGGAAGAGACAAGGAGGAGTCTGTGGAGCTGAGAAAAATGGAGGGAAGGGCATAAGGTGACTAGATAGTAAGTGTGAAAAATTAGGACACTTTTTGGGGGGAGGGAGAGGGGAGTGCATAGTTGCATATACAAGACAAAGCCTCTAGTACAAGGGTGGGCAAACTTTTTGGCCCGAGGGCCACACTGGGGTTCAAAATTGTATGAAGAGCCAGGTAGGGAAGGCTGTGCCTCCCAAACAACCTGGCCCCGCCCCCTCTTCGACCCCCTCCCACTTCCCACCTCCTGAGTGCCCCCCTCAGAACCCCAACCCATCCAACCACCCCTGCTTCTTGTCCCCTGATCGCCCACTCCAGAGACTCCCTGCCCCTAACCATCCCCCTGGACCCCACCACCTAAGCCCCCTGCTCTCTGTCCTTGACCTCCCCCTCCCAAGACCCCCCACTCTAATTGCCCCCCCAGAACCCCAACCCCTACCCAACCCTCTGTCCCCTGTCCCTTGCCTTCTATCCATCCCAACCCTCTGACAGACCCCTGGGACTCCCACGCTTATCCAACCACCCCCTGCTCACTGTTCCCTAACTCTCCTCCCTGAATCTCCACGCCATCCAATGACCTTCTGCTCTCCTTCCCCTAACTGCCTCTCAGGACTCCCTGCCCCTGTCCAAACCCCCCCAACCCCAGCCCCCTTACGATGCTGCGTATGGCCCGGATGGAACCAGACATGCTGCCCTGCCCGAGCACAGAGTGCCGGCCCCCAGAGCGCCGCCCTCATGGTACACTGAGGCTCTGGGGGCGGGCGGGGTGGAGGCAGAAGAGGGGCTAGGAGTAGCCTTCCTGGCCAGGAGCTCAGCGGTCAGGCAAGATGAGCCTGGGAGCCAGATGTGGCCCGCAAGCCATAGTTTGCCCACGCCTGCTCTAGTATCAGGACGGTCCCAACGAAATCAGGATGTCTGGTCACCCTAGGAGGGCAACAGGCAGTGTCAATGCTCTTCCTTTCCCTCTAAGGACTTAGAAAACTCTATGACTAAATTCATGTTCCTTTGCTTCCCATGTCACATAATGGAAGGCAGCACAAGGTTCATCTTCCCAAATTCACCCTGATGTGTAAAACCATAGCTCCTCTATTAGCTTTATGTCCCCAGAACAATGCAAAAACCTTACATTCATATAAACAGAATAAAAAAAGTCAATCTACTGCTCAGGAAAGATGATGGATTGAAAGAAAATCCTCTAACCTGAAGTTTATCCACAGAATGAGTATAATAGCACACACAGAGCTACTGCAAACTTCCTCTCGCTGTCTTTCATTGGAGGGACCATTTCTAGGAATGAAAGGTAGCTAGTTTCCAAGGCCGCCCTTAGCTTCCCTGCTGAGCCTGCCAGCAATGATGTAAGTGGCATTAACTGTTTTGATGGTTTTGTTAACATGATTAACTGCTTATTAGCAGCCAGCCTCAGGCCAGCTAGTCAGTTTGGGGCTGCTTCTGCGAGTCTTACTCAGTGTGAATTATTCCTATGAGCCCTCCTATTGATTTCAATGGAACTACTCACATGAGTAAACATGTCCCAGTGGGCCTAGTCCCGCAAACAACTATGTGATCATTATTTTTCTTAGGAAGTAGTGCCACTGAACTCAAAGATAGTCACAAGTGTTAACCAGATCAGTGAACAACTGGTGCAGAGCTGAACCCCTAACAGAAAGCCTAGCAGTTTCGAGAATCAAGCCCTTAGCAGACAGGCAGTCATTATGGTGACAGATGAGGTATAAATACCTAGAAAGAGTAATATATCACATAGGCAGCTTTTCAAATAACCGATAAAGTAATAGCTTTCACTCACTATTAGCCTTCAGCTGCTTTTGAACTGGCAACCTAGTGTCTTCTCAGGTAATCAGCCCCCAGCAAACATTCTTAATTCTGCTTTCATTGTGTGTTAAATGCACACAGTGATGTTTATTTTCATGCCAAAGTGCTACCGTAGTATAATGACCCACAGGGACAAAAGTAATACAACTGCAAAAAGTAATCTGAAGTGCTACCTTTTTCTCCCCTCTCAAACTACACCACTGTTCCTCCACCACAAATTCTAGCTCAGAATTAATAAAGCCATGAACACATAATGAAAGTTGGTGAGGGGAAGGGGGAGGGCAAAGGGACAGGGACATGAAGTGGCAGCGCTTTAAGGGTCCTTTGCTTCGCCCCCTCCCCCACTGCACCGGCCTGTACCGGCCCACTTTCACCCCTGCTCAGCTCCCAGTCGTGCTGTATATCTTTGTCCCATCTTGTCTACTTAGACTCCTTGGGACAGGACTCTATGTACCTGTGCAGTGCCTAGCACAATGGGCCTGTGATTTAGGCTGAGGTTTCTAGACACCACTGCAATACAAAAGAGAAAACAACTGTATTCATTTCTAAATATCTTCTTTTTACCATTAAAGGCTTCGATAACTTGCTGGAGAGTTTCCAGTGAAATTCCACTGTATCCTTTTGCTAAGGCATTGATCCTGAGAGCTAAAAGCATGCGAGATCTCTCAGGGATCAAAGGCTTCCCGACACCTGCAATGACAACAATCTCAAGGTTACAAACCCTAATTCTAACAGTTGTGGAAAAGAAACAAATTTGAAATCAATGTCCCACTACCTGCGGAATGTGACCGAACTAAATTCACTTGAAGTTCCCTATAAAGAAAGAAAAGTAATTTAAAACCCAACTTACAATGTTCAAAAATAGAAAAAGTTTTTCACAAAACTGGGCAAAAATATCCATCTCCTTTTAGAAAAAAAATGGACTAAAGATGTACACTGTAGAAATAATATGGATCTATTTGCTATACCCATTTTTTAAATTAAAGGAAATGGATACAACATACTTGAGTTTATTAGTTGGAATGACGGTTTGAGCAAACTTCCCAAAGCCAGTGGTGATTCCATAAACAACTGAAAGAAACAGATATTTCAGATAAACAGGACACTAAGTGAAGTCATGTAAAACTGACAACAAAATTAAGTTAGAAGAGAAAAAAAAATACCAGTCTGTTCTTTTACAATTCTTTCAATCACTTCTCTTGATTGTCTGACTTTTGCTTCTGCTTCAGGTGTGAGCTAGAAAAACAATATTGTCAATATTCATTCCTTTATTATTACTTAAAAACTAACTAACTAAAATGTATTTAGAGTTAGATTCTTTAAAAATATTTACCTTGATCTTGTAGAGCCCCTTTCCTATATTGATCAAGTCCTCTGTTGTTAAACTGTGCCCATCTAAATAAATATACTATGCAAGAGAACTGCATTTTAATGCGTGTCATGTATATGTAAACAATTTCTGAACAATCATAATTAAATAAATACAGTGAAAACTTGATCATGAACTTAGTTACAACAGAGTTCAGCCCCGTTTTCATTCATACAGGAAGAACTCTCTCAGAGAAGCATTAACAAACAACAGGTTATTTTATGTGAAGTAACAAGTTAAACAATCATCATGGATGATCCTGTAAACAGTACAGAGCCAAGTGCGTCTGCTGTAGCTTTGATGAGGTTACCCACAGTAAATCGAAAGCATTACACTTGATAGTAAATGTTTGAGTCCTACTGAAAAATAAATAGTACATGTCACAAACAGCAATTCCATTTGAAATGTTCTGTGGGTC
The DNA here is from genome assembly GCA_007922305.1 of Dermatemys mawii. Lineage (NCBI taxonomy): Eukaryota > Metazoa > Chordata > Testudines > Dermatemydidae > Dermatemys > Dermatemys mawii. The sequence continues at coordinate 67,449,917 of ML677341.1, forward strand.
CCTCTCTGTGTCCTGGGCAAATAAAGAAAATAGGTTCTCTTTGAATGCTTCCATTTCCCCCACCGTGATAAGAGGATTTCACTCTACTTCACCTTCTAACATAAAAAACCTATTGGAATTGGGGCACATCTTATTAAGATCATTATTGAGCCATACCTTTTCTGGTTCTTGATATGTGCTATATCTGAAGCCATGTAAAGGAAAATAAAGGACATTCAAAACCCACACAAATAGCTGCCATTTAATTAGAGTTTTTAAAGGAAGCCCTTTGAAGGGGGGAAAGTGCTAAGCATTTCCAACTTTTGCAAATCTAAGGATTGTAAAAATTTACCAAAACAATGCTTAATAAAGGATACAAATCAACTCCTAGCTTAGATGCAATGAAATCTGGAGACATTACATCTCCTTCTATAACTACAATGAAGAATGGGAAAAACAAACAAACAGAATGAAAACTTATTGCCCATAGTTTGTTGCTAGAAAGAATTCTTCATTAGCTAGAAAAAAAATCAGTGACAAGAAATGTAATTTGCAGCCAACTGTATTTAAATGTCTTAAACATACAGTAAAAATGTAGTTACACACAAAAATCCAAAACCTACAGCCAAACACTTCATATCCCACCCAATTATATCACACAACAGAAGACCTAAAAAGCCTTCTTCTCAAAATTGAGTTTGCAATTTAGTATTTTTTCTTAAAATCTTAGATTTGCTATATCATAGACATATAAAGTTTCAAGATAAACAAGAAAATACACACTTTGGCTCTCCTATGCAAGTGCAGTCACCATATAATTTGTCATTGCAGGTTTACTTACCAACTTCAACAAACTCATTGTCCTCTAGTGTGTCCTCCAGAGTATCATCATGATCCAGCAAGCCAAGGCCTTTGCACCTCTGAACATAAAATTTCACTTCTTCCACTGAGGCAAAGCCCCCATTATCAGGTTTATTTTTCATGTAACGTCTCACAGCTTCCTTCCCCAGCCATCTCACTGTGTTAGTGCCAGTTTGGCAAGGCACTGCCAGCCACTCTCCTCGGACATGCACTGTGTACCTTGGCATACTTCTCCTCTGTCCACCGTTGTCCCTCCACTACAGGCGGCTGTGGTGTGAATCAGCCTTGTGTTTACCACACTATAGCCTAAAGAACAGCACCTGATTGGATTCCAATGTCCCAATCAGAGAAGGACAAAAATCCCCCCTCACCCCCAGATCCCCACCTTCACATATAAGTTGGTTAAATACACTAAGTTTATTAACTAAAAAGCCAGCCCTGGCAGCAAACCTTTTCCTAGACAGGAGATGGGAAACCGCTGACATAGGAGTTACCTTCTGAGATTGTGCCAAGGATGTAGCGTTGCTTGTGCATTTAAAAAAATTCAGTGCTCTAAACAAGTTCTTACTAAGTGGCAACAGATTCTACCCTCTTATGAAAAACCCTCACAGTACAAAGTGGAGTGATACCCACATCATAACACACACTACTATGGACTGACACTAAGTGACCCTCTTGGTAGGACAGAATGGACACTGAATTATGAACTCACCTCTAAAGATGCAGTCTCTCCAGAGCAGGGTAAGGCCAATTGTCAGGGCAGCAAAAGGAAGCTTGCGTTACTGATCTTCATGCTGGTGCAGTTTTGAGACTATGTAACATCGCAGCCTACAAAATAATTTTGGTTCTTGGTGTTGGCTGTCGAGCACCTTTCACAACCACTCTTTAAAAAGTCATATTTACTGCAGACTCGCAGCACACAAACTGACCTTGGCACATTCCATAAGAGTATGTTATATTTTAATGTAAAAATGGTAAAACCAGCTTCTCTGCTACCTCTTTAGCCACCATATTTGCTTGCAGGCCTAATTCTGCAAGTTGTAAAGCTGAACAACCCTCAAGGGTTGAATCCCAGTCACGGAACCCCTTGGTTCTGGAATTGTATAGGTGATCCTTCTTACAGAGTCCAAACATTAACAGGATTTTGCCTGAATAAAGAGCCAAACCTTAGGATTTGAGGATCGTTGTCCATGCATGCCTGGTTGTTGGCTTGCTCACAGCTCTCCTGTACCTGGCGTACGCTCCAAGGCAGCAGAAATTATGTCGGGGAATGAAGATCCACAATAGCTGAATGAACTTTGTCACTCATTAGACCAATGAGTTCCTCACACATTGCCTTGGAGAAGTATGATGGGTTACCTTTGGCAGCATTCCCACATTTTGAGATATTGCCTGCTAAAAATGGGTCAAACTGAGCTACAAGCTCTAACAATCCCAAGAAATTTCCATTCTGCAATGATCCAAATATGTCATTTGATCCCCAGAAAGTTAGACCACGTTCAGCTGTTTAAACGACAGCTATAACATGCTGCAAGACATGTTGCCAGTATTCACGCTCCCCTTTAATCTGTTCTTCCAATTTGTGTGTCAATCCAAAGTCCTGTTTTCGATTTAAATATGTCAACATTGAATCTGTGAGTAGTGCTATTTTCATGTTGTTCAATTTTTCCCGTGATGCTTCAATGCTTTTTTTGAAATATCAAATATAAATTTAAAACAACAAACAATCTAATTTTTTTGGTGCCCCCTGCTTTGCTGATGCCCTAAGCACGTGCTTAGTCTGCCTATTGGGTAATCCAGCCCGGACCTCACCTACCTTGTGTCAGATATACCAAAAAACATTTACTCTATTGAATCGGTGCTAGTATGTAGAAAGACAGATATTTTCAAACCAGAAGGAGGCTATTACAGAGCACAATAAATTAGTATAAAGAATGAGGAGCACTTGTGGCACTTTAGAGACTTAACAAAGAGTCCTGTGGCACCTTAAAGACTAGCTAAAGTATTAGAGCATAAGCTTTTGTGGGCTAATACCCACTTCGTTGGAATTAGACACCAAATTTCCTTGCAGGCCTGACTGTGCAAGTTGTAAAGCTAAAAAGCACTGAGCACTTGGGGGTTGAATCCCAGCCAAGGCAGCCCTTGGGTCTGGAATTGTAGAAGTGACCCTTCTTACACAGAGTCCAAACATCAATGAGATTTTTCCTAAATAAGAAGCTAAACCTTAGGATTTGATTATCATGGCCCAAGCGTGGCTGATACTTATTCCCAGCTCCCCATTTACAAGTGTACACTCCAAGTCAGAACAAACTGTTTAGGGGAATGAAGATATCACCATCCTATCAGATGGGAAAGAAACTTTCCTCCCTTTGTCAGGTCCATATCAATCACTGCAATCAGAGTGTCTATAAACAGGAGGACGTATTAGGAATACCCACAGACCCCTGAGAACACTGCTGTACTGAGCTTTCTTTGTAGACTCAGGAAGCAGGAAGGGACTAAAATATGGTGTAGAAAAATGCCAGCTTGAAGAGAACGAAGTAAAACATATACTTGGTACAATCAACATGTATTTCCCAGCACAGGAATCTTGGATAGCTTCACCTTTAAAGAGGAAGACATACCCTCTTCATTTTAAAATGGTTTAGCATAAGGGATAAACATGTTGCAAGAGACCATCTGTTTCACCTTGTATGTAACCATGACAGTGATTACTTTTCCAGACCTGAAGAACTCTATATAGCTCAAATGCTTCTCTTTCACCAACTGAAGCTGCTTCAATAAAATATTACCTAGCCTGCCTTGTATAAGATATACTTACACATTTACGCTACACATTACCTATTGTATCAGTGTCAGCATGAGGAAAGGCAGATATTGTCAAGCCATTAGGAAGCTATTACAAATCACATTTAATTAGTCTAGACTTGTAGGAATTTGCAGAAGAGAAAAATTTGAAGTCAATTTTCCACTATCTGTAGAATGTGACTAAATTAAATTCACTTGATGGTTCCTCCAAGGAAAATCATTTAAAAATCAAAATTTACAGTGTTCAAAAATAGAAAATGTTTTTCACAAATCTGAGAAAATATCCTTTGCTATTTTAGGAAGAACAATGGACTACACAATCCTCCCCTCATCATAGAATACCCATATTTCAGAGTGTGAGTGTGTGTGCGAGAGAGAGAGAGAGAGGAAATGGGTATCCTTCTCCAAATGCCATGATCTCAACCAGACATTAATACTCTATGCTGAAGAGTACGATGGGAAAGTGTGGCTCAGTAAGGCTTTATCCACAGAAAACTATAACAATTTAATGCAGCTTCCTCAGAAAGAAGCATTTTCAGTTTGAGTGCCTTTTATCAAGTTAATTCAACAGTTTTTAACTAGTACTTGAATAGATTATCAGGAACAGTCAGCATGGATTCACCAAGGGCAAGTCACGCCTGACCAACCTAATTGCCTTCTATGATGAGTTAACTGACTTGGTGGACAAGGGGAAAATGGTGGACATGATATATCTTGACTTTAGCAAAGATTTTGATACAGTCTCCCACAGTATTCTTGCCAGCAAGTTAAAATAGTATGGATTGGATAAATGGACTATAAGGTGGATAGAAATCTGGCTAGATCATCAGGCTCAATGCGTGATCAATGGCTTGATGACTAGTTGGAAGCCGGTATCAGGCAGAGAGTGCCCCTAGATCTCATACACTGCAACTTGAAACCATTACTCCTTGTTCTGTCATCTGCCACCGCTGAGAACAGTCAAGCTCCATCCTCTTTGGAACCCCCTTTCAGGTAGTTGAAGGCTCCTATCATATACCCCCTGAGCCAGGCAGGTAAAGTCAATGGGGCTACTCCTGTGCTTAAATCCGTAACTGATTAAGGGCCCATCTCAGGACTGTTTACATAAAACACAGTGAGCCAACAGACACAGGACGAGGCCTGAAAGTTTAGTGCTGAAATTTCAGCTTGAAATATTGTGACTAACTTTTTTGTCAAAATTCAGTTTTTTGACAATCAGCTCCAGCTGTTACTATATATAACTGTCGTAACGTACTGTAACTCATGTTAACAAAACCATCAAAAATTAAGGTTGGGGGGGAAACAAAATTGTTCAGATACTAAAGTAATGTAGGTCACACAATTAAAAACACAGGTTTATATAACATGATTTTAAGTTCCAAGCACATTCAACTTTTCTTCCAAGTTTATTCTAGAAATCAGAATATTTGAAGTCAGCAAGGAAAAGCTATTTATTATGACATTTTTATTGTTACTGTCTATACTTGTTGATTGTATAAGACCAGACAAGTTGCCTGTTTTATTAAAAACATTTTTTTACCCAAATATTTAAAGATTCAGGACTTCAACTGTGTTTTGCTGTATGAAAGCTTGTATGAAAAAAAGATTTGATTTTGTTCAAAATTTGTTAAAAAAAAAAAAAAAGCCCACACATGGTTGATAAACACAAATGCATCTCAGAAAAGTCACTTTTTCTTTAAGAACTTTATAATTTGTTTGTACTAGAGCCATTCATTCATCTCCCAAAAATGTATCAGTTTTCCAAAACTTCATTTGATGTACAAGACTGAAGTTTTTAAATTTCATCTTGAAGATCCAGTTAAGCCAAATTATTGCCACAGTAGCAGAACACAGACAGTTAATCAAGCATACATGTTAGCATAATCTGCAGAGTTACCATTTTGTTTTAGTAGTTTGCCATAATTTTTAAAAGAAATTAAGCAGTTTGTCCTTGACCCACATTCAAGTCTTTGGCCACCAGCATTGCAGCCACTGGATGCATACGTGCTTTGTGCTGCATGAATAAGCTGACAGCTTGATCACGAGACTTCTCAAAGTTGTAGAGGTCCCTGCAAAAAATTCCACAAGTACAAATAAGAAACTAGTCTAAATATGGATTTTCACCTGAAAGTTTTCTTCTTACATTGAAGATTTTATATTAAGATTATCCTTTATATAATAGGTTTCCACTCTGCAATATAAGTTTGCTAGGTTGTTATGTTAAAAAAAATTGATACAATATAAAAACCTCAATTTATCCTGTAAATGTCGAGATATTCATGATCAAAGTGCTCTAGAAGGTCTATAGTTAATCACTTCCTGCTCTAATTCAAAGAGGAATTAATTCAAAGGAGTCCTATGACCTGTGTTACACAGGAGTGTCCACAACTATAATTATTTTATTTAAGTGCATTTGTAAGTTCTAAGGGTGAGTCTTACCTAAACAAGGGACGAGTGAACTTCATCCTGCCTTGGTCTGTAGCCATTTTTAGAGCCAGAGGAATGGCTTCTTCCCACTTGGCTTGGATGCAGAGGCGTAACCATCTGAAAAATGTAGTTAAACATGAATTTCTCCTCCAAGTTAGCTGCCAATTTTTAATTGTAGCCGTTTTCAAATTTGTGATCTTCCACTAATAATATCCAGTACCGTGTTCCCTAACTCCACCCTAAGAATGATGAGGTCATGCTACCATACATGCAACATGACATTCAGATACTAAGTACTTCAAGTTCATAATGAAGTTGAACGCGGTCTCTGGGTTTCCCCACACTGACTTTTGCAATTATTTCTCTTATAATGATGAATGTATTTGTTATGATAATGCCCAAAAGCACTGATCAGAGTGCTGTATATTTGGAGAATGTCATTGCATAGCAGTCAGTGTCTATTTGCACAAGCTCATCCATTTTAGTATAAATACAAAAATTAAGCAAAAGTGTGTGTGTCCTATTATGTTTTTGTAGAATGGAACATCTCAGATTGTATATAAGCTAGTATTTTCTCTTATCAAACACTTTTCATGAAGCAATTTCCATACTATTACTAACCTGAATCTTATTTCAGAATTGTTTACAGCATTGAAGTTATAAACTTCCTGCATTCGCTTTACATGTGACACTGGAAGTGGTGCCTGAAAAAAGTTGCAAAAGTAGAATGAATAAGAGGTATATTTCAACTGATGTTCTCTGAGAGGAAGCAAAACCTAGAAAGAAGAAGACTTTCACTACAAGGGAGAGACGATTTAACAAAAAACTGATAGCTACTGGTAAGTGCTTGCATATTTCCTCCCTTTGTTCCACTCTACCTAACTAAGGAAGGGGCAAGGAATAGCATGGTAGTTACTAAGGCTTTGTCTACACCAGCACTTTTGTTGGTCAGGGGGTTGAATAACCACCAATGTAAGTTTCACTGACAAAAGCCCTGGTGTGGACAGTGCTATGTCAGTGGAAGATGCTTTCACTGCTCGCTGGGATGGTGGTGGTGCTTTAAAATACACAGCAGCTACACAGGAGACCAAGGTCTGTAGTACAGACATAGCCTATGTCTGTGAAACTTTAGTATAGACCTAGTATCACTGAAGCACTCCAAACTGGTTACAATTTTATTCAAAGTTTAGTCACACAACACATAAAAGCTAAATTCAAACAAACCCAAATCACTTCTTAAATTTTGTTTACACTTCCTTGACTGAAAATCTCCTGATGTTACTTGTCAGGAGAATAATCTAGAAAGAATGGGTGTTGGAGACCTCTTACTGGTTATCGCAAAGAACAGCAAATGATTTTAAGTAGGATGAATAAGGAACTTCAGAAGTGTTGAGCAACGTATGAGCTCCCTCCTTTTACAAAATAGATTTGTGGCTTTACTTGCATTCTTAGGAAGTCAGACTTCTCCTAGCCTGCACTTACCTCCAGTAGCAACAGTGCCAGGAACTCAATCAACTGATGGGATGACAAATCCTTTAGATCTGCTGAGCTGAATGAGCATAAATCACTTTCTTTGGCCTAAACAAGCAAATAAAGAAGAGTTTATAATTGGCTTTTTCAGCAGAGACATCATCTATCTGCTTTTGTTTACGGTTACCTGTATTTAACTTCAAGCTACTTCATGTAAAAATACTGTTTAAGGTTTAAATTACAAAGGTTACAGAAAACAAAAAAGAATCCAAAAATGGGACAGCTGTGGGGCTCGTTGATTGTTTTTTTGTTTTCACCATTTCATTTCCTATTAAAGATAATGAAATAAAGTGCAAAGTTTAAGAGATTCTGATTTAAAAAAAATATCAGAAGTTGAGTAAAACATTTGCAATATGTACTTTTTAGTATAAAAAAAAAAATCTTTGGCAAGAGGAGAATTAGGTTGAAGCAAATGCGTAGTAGGGCCAAAACACACAAAACTGGCAAAAATAAGGATGCTACACTCCTTAGCAAAACTAAAAGCAGGTTACTGCGGATGACCAATGATTTATTGCAATTGGCTTTGCTTAATTTTACCAAGGAGTACATACTTCCTGCTTTATAAAGGAGGTGCAGCGTTAGTATGAGGATATAATCAGTAATGGAGATTTACTTCTACATCTGTGCGTATCAAAAAAAATTTTGAAATTGCTGTCCTAAGGCATAGAGTAAACTATGCATAATGGAATTTGCACATTATCTGCGTGCACTAGATAGCTGTCTAAGTACTTAGTTTACATGTACAATGCAGTTTCTCGTTTCAAGAAGTTGCAGCACCTCTACAGACTTTTTGAAAGTTTAACCTATGAAATAATGCAAAAATGCATGGCATCGTTTCTCTCATCAGACACACACTTTCTTTGGCCAGTGAGGACGTGAGCCCTTCTCTTATTAGACAGAGCTAACAACTAGTTTGTCATAGTTAAAAAAAAAAATCTGTAAGATATCTGCAGAGTTCTTTAACAACTCACTTTAATCCATCTTTGGCTCAAGGCAACACAAGCATTTGATAGCGTCATATCGTATCTGATAAAGATGAAAAACAAAGGATTACAGTTTAAAAATGCAAAAAACTCCAAGGATTACACTTTAGAAATGCGAATAACTCCAAGTACATTTGATGGGCATTGTAGCACACACTGTGTGAAAGCAGCAAGATGGCCTATAATTGGGCTTGGAATGATTAGATTTTTATGGGTAAGTGTTGGTAAACAGATTTCACCACACATGAACAAACAAAAGGAAATCATTTCCATCAATAACAACAGAAACTTACAGATAGGTAAAGTAAGCAAAATGGTGTTTGAGAACTTATTAGAGTCAATACTAGTGATTTAAATTTTTGAATGAGGCTTGTTACAAATGGACTAGCAAATGAACAGTATGGTATGATTTGTTGATTTAAGAATATTTTATTTTGACACGCAATGTAGACAATTTGCATTTAACAGTTTATAAGGCTTTAAACTTTTTGAATCTCAAAGTGTCATGAAATAATTGTCTGATTCCTCCCATAATTTCCCACAACTGTCAAAATATAAACCAATAAAAATTGAAAAAAAAAAAAATCTAAAGAACTTAATTTTGCACAGCTATGAAATTTTAAAAAAATAAATAAAAATTTAAAAACAAATATTATCTGTTGAAGTTATAAAAAAAAAATTTAAAATTCTGCCAGGCCTATATATAACGTAAGTGTGCGCTGCACATTGCAATGCAGTATGTGGGAAAACTGCTACAATGAGAGTCAACACAGAAATGCATTTCCATGCTCTCCTTTTTCACAGTAACTCCACTCTTCATGGTATTTGTGATTTCTGTTCTGAATATTGCTATTGCTCATTGATAGCCCCATACACTGCTGACTGCAGATGGAGCAATATCTTGTAGTCAACCTCAGAACGTAAACACATTCAGAAGTTGTACACTCTCCAGTTGGTTGGAGATGGGGGGCAAATTGGAGGCAGGGATGTTTCTTGCAGAGATTTCCACTGGGGAAAATCACACTTTGAAATTTTTCCATTTTCTGTGGCAATTTTCTAAACAAAAAAGACATGCCTTCCCCCAAAATTTCTCAGTTTGGAAAAGTATCAGAATTCATCTCCCCCGCCTCACCCCCACACAGACAGACAAATACACGCATGCACCACACAAAAATACTTCTACAAAATCTAATATTTTGAAAATATTTGGAATTTTTTTGACCAGCTCTAATACACGTTTCTCAAACAGTTAACTGATGTTTGGAAATAACGCAAAAATTTTAGACAAGACAGACAAGAGAAGGAAGCACAATTACGTTGGTTTTACTGGTGGCATGCCAGGGGTGTGCATCCATGCATTCCAGTCAACTTTGTTGAGAACATCCACCTACAAACAACACAGATCCTTTTTCAGTTTACCATTTACGTGTTTTTTCTCTAGAGAGATTGCAATTTGAAAGTTAGTTTAAATCTTCAGTTTTGGTTTGTAAGACCAGCTTGATCTAAAGTGGCAATTCCTATGTAGTTTACTTTTGAATAACTGTATTTCGAACAAGTGCACCATAACCCAAACCCATGTTTGCAAGGTTTTATGCTACATCTTTACATATTCTGTATATAGGAATGAGGGTGACGAGGCATATAAGCCATCTCTTTTAAAAGAGGCAGGAATAGGTTATTTATCAGCCTATTTTACTTTGACCATATGGAGTATCTATGGGTTCCTGAGCTATGCCACAAGTAGAATACATTCTGCCAGTTTCACACAATTGTAGGATCTCAATTATCCTGAAGCACCATCTAACCTTATCCTTGAAGTACGAATACAAGAATTTCTTCCAATCCTCAGTCTCAGCACTTTTATAGGCAAACTGCTGAATATAAGCCTTCAAGAAGCCAATGAAGACATCTAAGTTAAAAAAGTATATCAATTAACAAAGCCAATGTTTGAAAGCAATATAAGAATCCTATTTAAAATAGAACTATTAATGCTCACCTGGTCCTCCAAGAAGCTGTTCAAGGTGGAAAAGCAAAGCAAAGCCTTTCTCATATGGAACAGGAGAATATGCAACATCGGGATCTACTTCATTCAGATTAGGGATCAGGTTAGTGAAAGGACTTGTGTCTCCAAGTGTATTTATCTGTAACAATATTATACACAAATACTCACCCAGAAAGTCTCCAAAATTAGCACCGATTTGCAGCCATCTTATACAGTTATCTTCCATCCAAAGATTACTTTACATGCTTTGGTGTACGTGGCTCTAGCTCATCCTGCTCATTGAGGTTCCTGAATTAGTACAAACTACTAGCCCAACTTTTCATCTTAGGGCTCCTCTGTACTACAAAGGCTTTGCTGGTATAGCTATACTGGCAAAGCCGCCTAGTGAAAACTCAGCTTATACTGTTTTTTTAAAAAAGTCCTTTTGACAGTACAGCTAACCCACCTCCCCGAACATCAAATGCTAAACTGGCTGCATCCACATGAAAGATTTTGCCTGCATAGCTGTGTTAGTTGATGGTGAGATGTTAACATTCTTAACTTACAGAGCTATGCTAGCCTTCTGATCATGCTCCCATGTTTTGTTTGCTCCTATTAGTGCCATTGTTCCCATAAAAGGATGAGTAGCCATGGCAACAGCCTCTTTCCCCATACTGAAATCACAGACAATTTAGTCTTAACAAAAACAAAACAAAAAACAAAACAAAACACACCTCAGAAGTTACCACTGAAGATGAAAAACTAAACTTCCCTCAGAGCCCCCCATTTCTCTTGAGAGGCTTTGGGGAAAGGGGAAAGAGAGACAATTTTTAAGAAGTTAAGCCAGAGATAAAGTTTTTGAAAAGGCAGTTATCACTACCACAACCGCTTAAATTCTCCTCCTAGAAACAGAAACTGAGTATCAGGAGTCCAGATCTTCAACACTCAGTTTGGTGCTACATGGAACACCTGGGCTTTGTTGTGTATTTCAGTTCTCTCAGACATTTGAATTGCTTGTATCACACTCTAGAATTTCTGAAGTTTGAGAAGGGTGGCTTGGCTATCACAAAAAGGCAACTTTTAGCTGCTCACTGGTACGTTAACTGCTTTCAAGGGTTTTTGAAGCTTATACTATTGCAATATTTCCTGTACTTTAAGGTTTCACTATTACTCACTAGCTGTTGCAATATTCACGAGTAGTTTGGGATGAAATTCAGTCTTTCAGAAGATCCTGCAATCTTTAAAAGATCTGAGACAAAGTCTTTCTGAAAGTGTTGTTATCTGTAATCTAGCAGTGTCATGTTTTTACTGAACAATAACACTTTTCGGTTCATAAACAAGCCTGTGAGAACACTGGTACTCAGCTACCAACACAAGGGTTTTCAGAAGCATTACTATTACCGTTTTCTGTTGCATATTTCAGGGAAACGTTATGACAACTTAATTTTGATAAGTTATGCTTAAACATAAACACACAATAAACTTCTACCAAAACTAGTTTACCGTATTTTGCAATTCTCTCCAACCTCCCAAAGCTTGGAAGTGCCTGAACTGTTCACCAAACAGCCGTCCACCAATTCTACGTTCCAAGTAAACAGTGTGTCCCTCATTTAGCCTAGAGAATTATCAAGAACATTAATTCGTGTGAGATGGCAAAACATTTCCTCAGAACTTTTATACAGTAGATAAGAGCAAATTTTTCGTAATGCACTTAGTATTACACCTACCAAAAATGCTCCCATGTTTTGTTTGTCACCAAGTTTCCTGTCCAGCTATGAGAGATTTCATGAGCAATAACCTAAAATAAACAAATTGAAAAAATATAAGCCATCCCATCTCAGAAGTAGATTTCATTAGATTATCGGAGAATGTACTGCTAAATCCCAAGGGGTGAAGAGAGGCAGCAGCAAGAATCACAATGGGCTAACAATTATTTATTCAAAACGGATTGCAATTTATTGTAAATAAGCCTCTGGATATCAGATTCACTCAGGTGTTACGCTATCCCACATCACACACCCTGTGAAAGAGTAGTTTTCATATTGTGGTCTGAGGACAACAGAACCTTCACTGGTTGGCAGCACTGATCTGGTTGGTCACATAGTACCAGCTCTTCTTGTTTTCAACTGCTATTTCACATTAAAAGAAAGTTTATTTAAGGTATTTTAGTGCTTTCCTGAGATTGCTTTTCCAGGTAAGCAACTGCTGTAGTGCACGGATGTTACTTCATTACAAGTAGGAGGAGATATGATTCATATGATCATGAATAGGATGGGGAAGCATATGAGATACTAAAACTGTGGTACACAATGAAAATTTTAGAACTCCTGTGAAAGGCATTATTTATGTTCATTTAAGGGACTATATTCCTCTACTGCAGGGGTCTCCAAACTATGGTCCGGGGGCCGGATCCAACCTGCAGCATCAATTTGCCCGGCCCCTCAGCTAGGGTGACCAGACAGCAAGTGTAAAAAATCGGGACAGGCAGTAGGGGGGTAATAGGAGCCTATATAAGAACAAGCCCTCAAACTCAGGACTGTCCCTATAAAATCAGGACATCTGGTCACCCTACTCCCAGCTGAGCAGGCACATGGAGAAACCCCCGCTGCCCCCCGTGCGAGCTGCTGCTGGTAGCCCCATGTGCAGAGGGGTGAGTGCCCCTGCGGTGTGGCTGGAGGAGCAAAGTGGGAGGGCCGCGGCAGCAGCCCATGAAGCCCATTCGAAAATCTAATATGGCCCTCATCTCAAAAAGTTTGGAGACCCCTGATCTACTGGAAAGATTTAATAATTAGAAGAAATGGCATCCAGATTCCTCTCTCCAGACAAACATTAAAATATAAGTAGGACAAGCAATAGAGTAAAATTTCCAATTAAAAAATTATGAACTTATTTCAACCAGTTTTAGTGGCTAGATACCAGAGAAACAGGTGACCAACAAATACCATTAGCATAGGACTCTGAAGAATCCCACCTTTTTCTCCAGAATCAATTTAGTTACACTTTTCAACATGGCTTTACCAGTGGCTACGCTATTCCTAACTCAAATATGTGGGATTTATTTAGAACTAAAAACTGCTCCCCCTTAACATACTTGTGATTAATTATCTGTAGCCCGCAGTTCTTGCACTAGGTCAGAGACAGAAGCTTTCAACTTAGCCGCTTTATATCTGATTAAACCGTATCAATAGAAGCATACATGCTAGTATGGCCCAGAAGAAAGACCAACTGAGAACAGGACTGTGAGTTCGGTATAGTAGTAATGTAGATTTCTCATAAGATGTGTTGTTATGGCTGTGAACTTTTAAAGGCGTTAAATGCCTGAGCTGTAGATTTTATGCAAGGGTCCCCAGGACCTATTTTTTGGTGGTTTTAGAGTACAGCCACCAATTCTTGCCGGTGGCCGCTCTCACACTTTTCCTGCAAATACTTAAATTAGTTTTAGGAGAAAAAAATAAATATGCACATAGGCACATCCAAATCATTGTCATTTATTTATTCCTTGCTATTAAGTCTGTTGTGAAACGTGACATTAACAAACATACAAGTATCACGTTTCACAGCAGACTTGCTCAGCTCTGCCAAGCATGGGGACAAATTCAGCCCTGGGTGGGAGGCTGGGGGACACAGTGGGAGTGGGGTACGAGGGGGGCTAGGGCCTGAAGCTCCATGTCCAGAGCACAAAGCCCCATGGCCAGAGCCTGCCACCCTCACTGCTCCAGGTCTGAAGGCCAAAGTCTGAGTGCCACTACCCCTGGGAAAGTGGGAAACTCACCAGCTACCTGATCCTCTAGATCAGGGCCCAACCCCTATTGGCAGCCCCAGCAACAAGGCAATGCATCCAGAAGCAAGAGGAAAGGGGAAGGGCTGTTATTTTGCGCACACACACACACACCCATGTCAGGAGGCTATGGCTGCAAGAAAAGCCCCTGGTGGCCACATTTGAGAAACACTGTTTTAGAGGGTCATTTCATTTGTCACTACAGTTAAACGGGAAGCAAGAGATTCCTTCTATAATGATAATCTTGTTCTGAAAAAATAATAGGCACAAGAAGATTTCCCTGCATCTGAAATTTTTGCAATACAGTTTAGTATTTAATTAAACATGTTATGTATTTTTCCAGTTTGTAACTAATTAACAGAAAATAAGCCATCTTCATTTAGACACCCTAAAGATTTAAAATGTATCTGCTATGAACTTAAAAAGTTACACAGTATTTGGTTTGAAGACCTGAATAAAGTTTATACTTACATTTGATAGTGATCTGTCACCTGCCTAGAATGAAGAAACAAATCAAATTACCTTGCTGGTTCAAGTTAAACTCAAAATTCATGCACTACACACGTTTCATGCAAGTTCTATGGCTCTAATAGTCTAAAGGATCATTTTATCATTCTTTAAGGAACACAAGTCCAGAGTTCTGTGCGTACCTGGACAGATTTTTAGAATAGGTTCTGATGGAAAGCTGAGAAATAAAGCACCTAAGTTTCACACTTACCAATAAAGTAGGCGTCACAAAAGTAAGGCAGGGGTTTTCCATACCGCCATAAGGAAAAGAGGGAGGCAAGACTAGCAAGTCATACTGTCCCCACACATAAGGCCCTGCCAGATCTTCTGCTGTTTTCAACATGGCTTCAGTCTGAAACAAAAGTCCACATTGATTTTTAATGAGATTTGTAATTACAATTAGTAAATACAGGTTATAAGTAGGACACAATGATCCACACAAATCTCTCAGACATCTTAAGAAGTTCCACATGCAGACCAATTGCAAGATTGTGCCTGTCACCTGTGTAGCAAGATCAGCAGTTATTTGATGCTCTTTAGAAAAAGAGAACACTTTATTTGATGGAAGGGAGGAGAGGGGAAAAAAATTAAAATGAGAGCAATTGTAATCTTGACTGTTTATTTTTAATACTATGTAAAGTGGGGGAATAGTGAGCAAACTCTTTGTAACTAACCTCTGCAAATTCATATGCGGATTTATCCACCAGCTCCTTCTCAGCCCACACCAGCGTCCTGGGGCCAATCTGTCTGTAGAAGTACAGATTTCAGTTAGACAACGGACTTGAATGGATGTTATATGGTGCATAGTGGAGGATGGTTTAATATACTGACAGTAGCCCACATAAATTGGGAGAGGCTCTGGAGAAACCCCCACAATGCTCATTTCAACTGCTATGCTTGAATGGAGTTAGAGAGAAGAGAAGGAATGATTAATTTATTTTAGACACACTTCTTTGTTTATAGACTTAATGTTCCAGTCCTCAGCAGGAAGACAGGTAGAAAAGAGGTGCAAGTGCAGTTAAAAAAAAAAAATATCACAGGAAATGATGTTTTTTGCATTGACCATCTAGATGGGGGATAAACTGAAGTTTTTTAAAATATTATACACTGTTAATACAGCGTCACCACCACCAACATTCTGGGCCAAATTAAAACATGTCTTTGCGTAAATGAGTGATGGGGTTGAAGCTAGTATATTATGACTTATGGAGGAGACAAAGGCTCATCTAGCGAGTGAATAGTTTCTAGATTATTCTTGGGACTAAAAGGTTGTGAAAAGAGGAAAAAAGACTCAGTGGCTGGATCCTATTTCATTTCCTTCCCTTACAGTGAGAGAGGGATTCAGCAGGATTCTTTCTTGTGCTGTGGCTAGATACTCCTTGAGATCAGAATAATAAATGAAGACTTCTAGACTAGGCTAGTTAATATGCTCAGCAGTGCTCCTGGTTTGGGGAGTACATCCTTGAATGTTAATAGGAGCATCTTAACACTCTTCCACTGACTAAAAGGTTTTTCAAATTAGGATCAGGAGTCCAAGTAATGTTGAGACTCTCACAAACTTTCGGTAATTGATCAAATTTAGCCAATGTGTACCATGCACACTTACCTGCTTTCCAAAGCCCCAACGACAAACGCAATCAAGTAGCAGGGTATTGGAACCTAACGGAAGATATTAAAACCACCTATTTAAAATCCTAGTTGTAATATCAGAACTATCACCCACTGAGTTAATCAAAGGAAAAGTTATAAAGTACAGTTGTACATTCATTTTCTTCACAACCTTCTGCCTTGCATTATCCCCTGGGCCTTATTTTTCTTCTGCCTCATGTGGGGTAACAGATTTATCAGTCAGTGGTAGTAAGAAGCAGTCCTCATATGTGAGAGTTACCAGCTCAAGCCTCACTTTCACACATCTCCAGTGACTCACTCTCAAAGGCCCCAGGATTGCAGACCCCACTTCCGGTTTATACTGCAAAATATTTCTATTCATGGTATACAAAGGCACCTTGGGCACCTTTGATGTATGTTACAAAAATGTCATCTTCTCTCTTGGAACCAGGGTATTTATAGAAAGCCACTAGCTTTTATGGGCCATCAAGGGATCCTGTTAGGACAAGAGACACAGACCTACTTGTAGACTACTTAATCTTCAACCCCAGCCCAAAGAAGTAGATTAAGAGCGTGTTGTCAGTTGTTGGCTGCATGTGTGTGTGTTCTTTCAGTGTGCTGTGCCAGCTCTGCACAGATACCCAGCCCAGCAGACCTCGATGGAACTACCTAAAAAGACCACAGTCTCGGTTCCATAGCAAAGGCACTCAGCCAGGTTTATTGTTAACGAACCACGGTCCTAGATCCCCAGATCAAAAGTCTACAGTTACACTAGCACATGTATGTCTGTTACCATGGACTCAGCTCAATGAATGGCGAGACTTTCCATTCCCCCTTTGGCTGGACAAAGATACTTCCTTTACAATCCCTCTTTTATAAACTGGAAAAGAGTTTCTATACAAACACGTTATATATTGCCCCCATATATTAGTTAGCACCCTTTATCTTGTACAATTTGGTTTGATCAAAACATTTCCATCCATCACCCTGATCTTATCTTTAAGAGAGATCAGTACGTCCTATATTATCTTTGGGGAGTTTGCTTATATCATACTTGGCATCAAGGTGTTGAAAGCAATAGTATTGCAATTAAGCATCTCATTCCCAGTTTATACCAAACACTGTTTCTTCTTGCCTTGACTCCCCTCCTTTGGTCAGTAACCACAAGCAACTGAAGAATCCTAACCCTCATGACTAGTCTCTTGCACATTGCTCCTGGGGAAATTCTGCACCATTGTCCATAAATGTCACCCGCAGATTTTTTTTTCCTCCTCAGAAAATAAACTCTGCCAGTGAATCACTGCAATTACACCCTTCACCCACCAGGGGCTGCTGTGGAGACAGGAGAGCGGGCAGCTTGCTCTGGCCCAGAGCAGCCCGGTGCAGAAAGAGGCTGCTTTCTCACAGCACCCTGTCCAGCAGTGAGACCGACACAGGATCTGGGGGGTGACAGGAGCTAGTGGGGTGGCAGCATTAAGCCAGCGCCATATGGGGAGTGCAGGGACACATGGGGGACAAAGGGTGAAGGGACCCATGGGGATGGGGCAGATGTTCATGACTGAATTTAAGAAGTAAGGGGACAGCATTTCCTGAATCTATTTTGTTGTCTGTATTGTTACAGATAAAATTTGCTGACAAGTATTTTGAAATAAAATAAATAAATAATCCTGGAATGATTATATTGTGTCAATTTGAAAAAAATATACAGAATTTTGAAATATTATGTGCAGAATTTTAAAACTTTTTTGGCACAGAATTCCCCCAGGAGTATATAAAAACTCAGGCTTCCACAGTTCAGGGTACAGCAGCATTGTCATTTTGAACACTACACTACAGCCAGTGAGATGATGGGACAGTTGCTGAAACAGAGCATCCCCCCACCCCACCCCCCAAAAAAAGACTACAAAAGACAGCAGCACAAATCCCCAACCATATCATGGGGCTCTTATACTCATAGGAAGGGTCAACATTCTCCTTCCGGATTCCAACATGAAACAATTCTTCCAGCCTCCCCTCTGTTCCAGTATGTCTTCCCCAGGATGCTTCTCCTTCCCAAACTAACCACTCCAAAAAGACGCAAACACCTTCCCTCAGTTTTTCAAACTGAAATCCCCTGCCTCTTCCACATTCATACCTAAAAGCACTGCCTCTGAAACTGCACTATTCAGTATGGACAAATACCAAATCTACTATAATTTCTTGCAAAGTCTTAATGTGAATGTGCAATCACTCATGTTAGTGACATGCTAGGATACTTCACTGCTGTAACAATTCATTTTTAAGTGCCACTGTTTCATGTCAACATAGCAGTTTGAAGTTATACCAGATACATCAGGGAGTTTCAGAGATGTGTTTTGTTCTGTGTGTGGTATCCTGTACATTGAGCAACACTGGAGAGATTAGTCTACACGCTGGCTTCATAAAACACCACCTCATAGGCAGGAAGGGGATTTAAGAATATAGAAGACAACCACAGAAACAAAGTTAATTTCTGTATTTGGGATCAAAATGAACTATTGTAATTCTTGTTCCTCTCTTTTGGAAAAACTCCTATGGTGTTGTGATTATGTTCTTTATTTATTATCAAACTAATTATAATGGTCATTAAATAAATAATTTGTGATCATATTTGTGATCATCCTCATTGAATGGATCACTTCACATTATTTTGGGGGTTGTTTTTTACATGTTCACTGTGAAAGACTCAAGAACAGATGCTCAGATCCATTTATTTGTGTTCCAACAGGTCTTTAAACTGCAGGATGGTAAGTCACCAACGGTTTAATGTTTCAGATCTCAGTGGATAACCGAACATGAACCTTTTTTAAAGAAGAGCTGCAATGGAGAACAGCCTTTACCCTTATGGCCAAGGAGAAGTAAGCACTATGGAAGACAAGATTGGCAAGCCTACTGGTTAGGGCCAATGATCAGACTACAATTTGTTTTATGGAATTTGTTGCTTTTTAAAAAAATAAAACAAATCTCATCTTGTTCACATGTGCAGTACAGTTTCCATGAGCCTAAACAGTATAAATTATGGTACACACACAGATCTGTGCTTGTGTAAGTTTCATGCACACAATACTTTAAATTAATAAAGATCTGTGCCTGGCATCATAGAGTTTCCTAGCTTTGATTTACAAGACCGTGGGTCTTACCTTTTGACTGAAACGATATATCTTCCTATTGCAGTCTTCTGGATCAGGCATCTCTCCATCCCGATTGGCACTCATAAGAGCCACCAGTTCTTTAGGAACAGACACCTACATAATGAGAGAGGAAATACTCAATTATGAAGGAGTTTAAGTCAGCACAATTGAGATCATATCAGTCATCTTTGGAAAACATTAGTTGCCCTCAAACATAATACCATGTGCTGAGAACTGCTACAGCAAGTAGCCCCTACTGCATTTAGGTTACACTAATATATTACATTTAATCTCTCTCCCCCTCTCATTTCTGCTACAACTAGAATCTCACATCAAGGAAAAACAGATAGTTTGCCCTCCCTCTAAAACCTGGCTGATAAAGCATTGCCGAATGGTTGCTTTATATGATGCATGTTTCTTTTCCCTTTTCAGATTCCCAACTCACTGTCTTAATGCACTCCCAATTTTTACCATCTCTCAAAGGAGAAAAAGAGAAAATACAACAACACTACCAGCACACCAGGACCATTTGTTCTGATGTTGGCTTTTTTTTCTCTTTAAAAAAAGAATTAAAGGGACAATTAACTACAAATTTAACCCCTCTGTAAGACGAGTTAAGAGTAGTTTCAAATATCTCCTTCATGCTAATTTTTGTGGTATTACAATCAGATTTTCCTGATCTGAAAAAATCTCCCTAGTGTTGCTGTGTGAAAATAAAAATATAGAAGAATAGAGAGAAATGATTGAATATACAGGGGAAGATTGAAAAACTGTACACAGAGTGCTGTCAAATGCACACATAAACAAGCTGAAATCAACAGATGAAAATATTTGTATTTCAACCTTTCAGGCATTGTAATTTTAGGCATTACTTGTAAATAGATTTTTCACAATGTGACTTTAAGTTGACTCTATAGCTTTAAACATTCACATATTTTAAAACATTTCCACATTTTTAATTTAGAATTATTACTCAGCAATCAGACTGTACCATAGGTCAAACCTCAACAAACCTTCCTGATTGCACAGGATTTGTAAGGCTCTGAAGACTTCATAACTGTGTTAATTTTAAAAACTCCTTACTACCTCTTCACTCCTTTTAAAGAGTTTGACAGGTCATTGAAGCTGTTCATACTGATTTAATATTTTTGGGGACTGAATCTCTATTGCCATCACCCACCCAAAATATTTAGGACTACAGTCATCATAAAAGAGCAGTGGATTTTTGCAGATCTGGCTTCCCATAAACTAGTGAAAGGCCCAACATGCTCAGCCAGGCCACAGAACTCTTCCCCTTCCCACATTGTTCAGCTGACTACCTAAGTCAAGAGACTCTAATGGAAAACCAAAGAGAAGTTGATCTGTAAAGTAAACTGAGATTCAGGATGGAATGCTTTATGTACAAATGCCAGAAAAGTGCTCTTTCATCAGGCAAAACTATTGCTTAGAAAAAAGATCATCAGGAAGCTTGCATGGCCACCTTTATTCAGTAACCTTTCAAAATCTCCCCGATATCTCCTTTAGGTCCTGCTCCCAGGTGGCAGAGGGCACCACGGGGCTCCATGCACTGTCCCCACCCTGAGCAGTAGCTCAGCACTCCCATTGGCCAAGAGCGGTGCCTGGGGATGAGAGACATGCGGAGCAGCTTGCACACCTCTGCCTAGGAGCTGGGCCTGCTGCTGGCAGCTTCCGGGGCACAGCACAGTCCAAGGACAGGCAGGAATTCTGCCTCTGTACCCTAGCTGTGCTGCTGGCCAGGAACTGCTGGAGGGAAGCCCGTGCCCCAATACGCTGCTCCAGCCCTGAGTCCCCACCCCAAACCCAGAGCCCCTTCCTGCACCCCAAAGTCCTCATCCCCGTCCGCACTCTAGAGCCTGCACCCCCAGTCCAAAGCCCTGACCCCCTCCCGCATTCCAACTCTTTGCCCCAGCCCTGAGTCCCTCCCACACTCAAAACCCTTCATCCCCAGCTCCATTGGGCAGCAGGCATCAATTTTCTTCAACAGGATTGCCAGAAAAAAAGTTTGAAAACCTCTGCCCTAGGGAGTAAGCAGGCTTATGATGGGATTCTGTGTATGAACTAAATATGTAGCTTGGTCTCCATATTCAGAGTTCCCCAGATGGTCTGAGAGCAAAGAGCCCATTTTCCATATCTCACATAAAATGAAATCTCCTTGGCTGCAGCATTCTCCTCCTTCTCCCCATCCCTACCCAGCTTCAGGTAAAATATGACTGCTGATCTGTAGTCTTTGAAAACCTCTCCTCCCACTGCAGCCTCAACAGATCACTCTGCACACTAACAAGGGCCCCCACTGATCTGAACAACATGATCTACTTTTCATACAAGGAGAGTTCAGCACAACGCTACTTGTGCCTCAGGAGGGACAGCCCTTCCCTTTACAAGTTAAAGAAATGCCACCAGGGAGACGGGCAGTTCTGAGTTATAGTAAGGTAAATCCCCATTAACTGGTTCCATATTCTGCAGTCTGTATATGAAATCCCCCACAGAACTCTGCATGCCAATATACCTACAGATTGAAATCCCACGCTATTTCCAGATCCCTTGCTAGAGGCTGCCCGTCAGGTGATAAAAGTTTAGAGCTTATAACTGACTAGTTATTTTAATTGCAGGGTACAGTGAAAATTTACATAAGGAAGTTGCTAACTGGCAGTAAAATCTGAATGCTCCAATTCCTTGAAAGCAGTCTTGTTCACAAAAAAGCCTGCCAGCTAGAAGAGGCTTCCCCATTCTAGTTGTGCTCTTCATTCAGATATGCATGATTTGTGTTCATCTACCTCTGCATAGTAGGTTAGTTTCACAGAAGGTGTGTCCTGGCAAGGAAGGATGGCTCTGCAGTGGGTAGCCTGGAAAAAGACAAATTACAGATATTTTTTATATGCAGCTTTTGCAATACATTACATAAACATATGGTGTACAGTGACAGAAGAGTAGCAGCCAAACAGAAGGGAAATGTACTATCACCAGGAAAATTATAACGCTGTACATCAGACTGCTGGACAGCCCAGTTCTTTCCTCAAGGTCCACTTCTGCTCCTTTCCCATACAGAAAAGGAAACCTATCTAGCACATGTTTCTAGGTATAGGGCAACTTTTCAATGCAACTGCAGAAGCATCAAGTGATATGGGAGGATATACTCATTTCCCAGTATGTTTTGAACTACATATGTGCTATTAATGTATCTTCAGCATTACAGAAAAACTCTGTGACAAACAAGGGAAGCACAATTTCTCAGTCTTAAATTTTAAGGCCAGAAGGGATCACCAGATCATCTAATCTGACCGGCAGCACTACCATGACCTGTACAGTGAACCCAACAACTGAAATTAGACCAAAGTATTACAGCACACATGAAACCAGACAATTTCATGCAACAGGCAGAGTATACAAGTAATTGAGGTGCACCAGTGCCCCCATAACTGTAAAGGAAATGACTAAGTGAGATCTATCCAGATAATTCTGATAAGTGATCATACCCCCGTGCTGCAGAGGAAGGTGAAAAAATTCCAAGGTCACTGCCAATCTGACCCAGGGGAAACTCCTTCCGAAGAGCACACATGGCAATCACTTAGACCCTGACCATGTGAATAAGAACCATCCACGCAAGCACCTGAGAGAGAATGCTCAGTGTCACCTCAGAGCTACTTTGAAATGTTTTAAAAATTTAAAACATGGATCTTGAAGACTTAATTGTTAAAGACGTATGGATAAGGTTCAAAGCCAAAATAATAAAAGCGTTGTAAACTGTTTGGGGTGAATGGTTTTATGTTATTTTAGTTTTATTATCCAAGAGCCAAATTCTGCCACAAGTTCTGCAGGATGGTTCTCAGATGTGCATCTTGATATCATCATCCTGCTGTAAATGTGTGTGGTTCTATCGTTCTAGCTTTCAGTTAAATCTGTTCCTCTGGACTATAGCTCCCTGTATAAGAGGGTATGACTGCCCCCAATATTTTAAAGCACACCTCTACTGTTTACACTCTTCAGGGGTAGCTTGTTTAACTGTAATAGGAATCCATACTTCCTACTACTAGTTTTCATAGCTAAAGACTTCCTAGAAGACATAACACTGTAGAAGTTAACTGCCATGGTGTACAGATTGGAAGAACTGAATTATGAAAGCAGTTTGGAGATATTAGTTTGCCATTATTAAGTTTTATAGCCTCAGCACTAACAATGCCTTCATTTGTGTAGTGTTTTACCCTTAGCCTTTGGCAACAACTAAAAAATGTGGACTGCTGTACTTTCACTTACTACCCTTTAGATAACAAATGTCATCTAGGAACAAACGTGACAAGAGCTATACAAGTACTTAGAGCATATACTAAATAAACCTACAAAATTGTGCTTTCCCCCCTGTTGTCCTTTTTTAAGCTATGAAGGATTATTAAGGTACATAGACAACAACTAAATTTTAGAAAGTCCTCCTAACCTGACATTGGCTGAAGAGAAATGGATGTTTCTTCCCTGAAGTCTGCTCTGGAGTAAGCCACTGGAGAGCTGAAGATTTTGGAGAGGTTTCAAAAGAAGTTTCCACAATCACATCTTGTCCCCTGCACAGATTAAATAGGTAAGCATTTTCTGACATGCCCTGTGGGTTAGAGAGGTGAACTGTAGGACAAAGCCTTTCAGAAGATACTATAATACGGAGTTTTGCAGCACTGTCTCAGCTGAAGTAAAGTTATCAACAAATTGTGTACTGAAGCCACTTTTTGCTTGTGACTAGGATACAAATGTACCAACAACTACCCATTGTGTTTCAAATGTTAATACCCTCCCAGGAGAAGTTTTCATCCTCTTGTGAGAAATTTCTCCTCTCCCCCAACCAAAAGGAGATAGAAATTGGATTTTCCTTCAAGAAGCCTCATGAAGGTTTCCACAACTGCTCAATGGCCTACCATCAAAAGCTACTTACCACGTCAGTATGGAAACACAATAGTGAGTCAGGCTTTGTGTGTGCTGGAATGAAAAATATTGTATGTACCTTGGGAATTAGACTGAATATCCTATTTACTGAATATAAGCAAAAGAATGGTTCAGAAGAAAGAGTGGCACATGAAGAATCCTATCTGATTAATGCCATTAAAGAGAATATATGACACGCCCCAATTTTATTCAGAAGTCATGATTGAACAGTTCAATAAAGGCAAAGAGCAGTAGATAAGGCAAATGCTGATATACTAACAAGAGATCAAAGATACAAAGAACAATTTCTACATGCCAGTTTAAAAACAAAAAAAATCACTGCTGTTAGGGGTTATATTGAAGTACTTGATCATTACCCCACTTACGAAAGTTCCTACATTCACACATGTAAATCTCTCTTTGGAATCAATCCTAATCATAAAAGTTAAAATGAATGGCAGTTAAACTCAGAGAAGCTGAAGCAACTAGGCAAACATTTTAGACAGATCAGCCAAGCAGTTTGCACTATTATAAAACACAGACTACTATTATTTAGTAACCTAAAAATTCATTCGAACCATAATATTGTACACATGCTTATGACTAAGTGCTTATGCTTATAGCTATAGCTCATTCCTATGTTTTGTTAAACCCCATCTCACACACACACACACACACACACACACACACACACACACAGACTGCATCTAAAACCAATTTCTCTCTATAGGTGCTGTAAAGTGCATAGCTAGGGTGGGATAGTTGCTTGTTTCTCTTATAAAAGTCTAGCCCAAGGCCACAGCTACCAGCTTTCAAAGAAGTAAGAGCCAGAGGATACTTTCTTCAAAGCCCATCAGTAATGTTTATGTTTAGCCAGAGGAGTCATGGCTGTGCAACTCTCTCCTATTTTACCCACACAAATAGAGATGAGAACATTACTTCCACAATCTGCCCAGTACCCACTGGCTCAGGGAGTGTGAGGTGATTACTCGGGCTGTCAAAAAATTAATTGTGCAATTAAAAAAAAGTTAATTGTGCGATTAATCACACTGTTAAACAGTAATAGAATACCATTTATTTAAATATTTTTGGATGTTTTCTACATTTTAAAATATATTGATTTAAATTACAATACAGAATACAAAACGTGTACAGTGTTCACTTCGTATTTATTTTTATTACAAATATTTGCACTGTAAAAACAAAAACAAAAATAACAAAAGAAATAGTATTTTTTAATTCAGGTACTACAAGGACTTAAGAGCCTACAAGTCCTTGTTCAGTCAATTATTCAGACAAACAAGTTTGTTTACATTTGCAGAAGATAATGGTGCCCGCTTCTTGTTTACAATGTCACCTGAAAGTCAGAACAGGCATTTGCATGGCACTGCTGTAGCCAGCATTGCATGATATTTACATGCCAGATGCGCTAAAGATTCATGTGTCTCTTCATGCTTCAACCACTATTCCAGAGGGCATGCGTCCATGCTAATGACGGGTTCGTTTCATTAACGATCCAAAGCAGAGCGGACCGACACATGTTCATTTTCATCACCTGAGTCAGATGTCGCCAGCAGAAGGTTGATTTTCTTCTTTGGTGGTTTGGGTTCTGTAGTTTCTGCATTGGAGTGTTGCTCTTTTAAGACTTCTGAAAGCATGCTCCATGCCTCATCTCTCTCAGATTTTGGAAGACAAACACTTCAGATTCTAAAATCTTGGGTCAAGTGCTGTAGCTACCTTTAGAAATTTCACATTGGTATTTTATTTGCATTTTGTCAAATTTGCAGTGAAAGTGTTCTTAAAACAAACATTGGCCAGGTCATCATTTGAGACTGCTGTAACATGAAATATATGGCAGAATCAGAGTAAAACAGAGCAGGAGACACACAATTCTCCCCCAAGGAGTTCAGTCACTAATTTAATTAACACACTTTTTTTTTAAATGAGCGCCATCAGCATGGAAGCATGTCCTCTGGAATGGGGGCCGAAACATGAAGAAGCATACGAATTTTTAGCAAATCTAGCACATAAATATCTTGCATGGCACTGTTTTAGGTGGCGTCGCACATGCCTGTTCTCACTTTCAGGTGACATTGCAATTAAGAAATGGGCAGCATTATGTGCCGTAAATGTAAAAAAAAAGAAAAAGAAAAAAAACCCCACCACCTTGTTTCTCTTAGCGAATGGCTGAACAAGAAGTAGGACTGAGTGGACTTGTAGGCTCTAAAGTTTTACATTGTTTTGTCTGAGTGCAGTTATGTAATAAAAAAAGCCCTACATTTCTAAGTTGCACTTTCATGATAAAGAAATTGCACTACAATTCTTGCATGAAGTGAACTGAAATAGATTATTTCTTTTATCATTTTTACAGTGCCAATGTGTAATCAAAAATATAAAGTGAGCACTGTACACTCCATATTCTGTGTTGTAATTGAAATTAATATATTTGAAAAAGAAGAAAAACATTCAAAAATATTTAATATATCTTAACTGGTATTCTATTGTTCAACAGTGCGATTGTCATTAATTTGAGTTAATCGCATGAATTAACTTCAATTAATCAACAGCCTTAATGATTACTATGGCCCAGAAAAGAAACAGTGGCCAGTTTAAAGACATAGGACAGACAACTTTAGTCACCAGTCTAATTCAAACGAGGCAAGTCCAATATACAATAAACAGCTTTCAGCTTGGGTACATCGCACAGCAAATATGATGGGGTCTCTATTGTTAAAGACACTGCAACAGTTGTTTGGCAGTGGCTTTTTGGCTTAACATTTTGAAGAGGCTTGATGAACCTGAGCTGCCAAAACTTGAGTTCAAATTCTTAGGGTTGCACATTTGGACTGCTGAAATTGACAAGCTGAACTTGCATTCTTGGTACACTCATATTCCCAACTGATTACAAAGGCAATCTGGGATTTGCCAGGAATACAGGAAGAGGCCTCTATAAAAAGCAAAGACTATAAAGACCGCAACTCTACACACCACTTAAGGCATTAGTCATGTTGGCAGAAGATCTTGGGCAGTTCCCTTGCTTATCAAGATTTCAGCAGAAACACACAGAACTCAGGGCTAGAATTCAGGCCTTGAAAAGTGAAAACACTTAGAGTTAGGGTTTACTATATAAGAAACCCATCAGCACAATTCTGAGCATAGCAAATCTGCACAAACCAATAGGAGTACAAATGTGATCACTTAATACCAGAATGTTTGTAAAGTACTTGGCACTTTTTCAGTAAATACTTGAGCATGCCACTTTTGTGGACTATCCTTAGCAGGTCTGTACAAAGAGAATGCAAACAGGTATGCATACCTTCTCAGTTCAAAAGGAAGAGTGATTTCCAATGGTGTCCCTTTGAAACTATGTCTTTGTCCAAGAGCAAATTTTGTTTCCTGTCCGTTAACTGCCACTTTTGATACTTGAAGGTCCTTCGTATCCAAAACCTGTAACCAAACAAATGTTATGTGCGGACTACAAAATATCTAAGTAACACTTTAAACTCCTAAATAAAATACATCTTTCCAGGGCAGCTCTGTGTTCTTGAAAATGTCTCTGCCTAATAAATTAACTCAAATATCTAGTAATGATGTTAAATCTGGAGTAGGAAAGGATTTGTTGAAGTCAACAGCACAATTTCTTAGCTCTACATTTAACACTGTTCCTCTTTTTTCCAATGCATTAATTTAATTTCACCCCATCTGTGACTCAGAGACTATGGGTATGGCTAGACATTGCAGTGTAGACATACCCAGCGGAGGACCTATCAGTGCAGAGCAGAGCAGAATTACCTCCCATATCTTACATACAACCCTCCTCTTAATACATGCCACAATATTAGCCTTTTTCTCAACCGCATCACATTGTTGACTCCTATTCAATGTGTGATCCACTACAACCCCCCAGATCTTTTCCAGCAGTACTACCACCTAGTTATTCCCTATTTTGAAGCTGTGCATTTGATTTTATCCTAGGAGCAGTACTTTGCATTTATCTTTACTGAATTTCATCTGGTTGATATCAGACCAGTTCTCTAATTTGTCGAGATCATTTTAAATTCTAATCCCGTCCTTCAAAGTGCTTGCAACCCACCTTGGTATCATCTGCAAATTTTAATAAGCATACTATCCACTCCTTTATCCAAATCGGTTATGAAATATTGATTAGCATGAGACCCAGGACTGACTCTTGTGGAACCATGCTGGATACACCCTCTCACTATCACCATTATTCATTGTTAACTACTCTTTAACTACGGTCTTTCAACCAGTTGTACTCCCACCTTATAGTAGTTTTATCTAGGCCATATTTATCTAATTTGTTTATGAGAATATCATGTGGGACTGTGTCAAAACCCTTACTAAAAAGCAAGATTAGCTCATCTATTGCTCCTGCATCCACTAGGCCAGTAACCCTATCAAGAAACAAACTTAGGCTGGTTTGACAAGACATGTTTTTGACAAATCTATGCTGGCTATTTCTTATATCCCTATTATACTCTAGGACGGTACTTACAAATTGGAGATTTAATAGATTGTTCCAGTATCTTTCCAGGTATCAAAGTTAGGGGACTGACTTATTATTCCCTGGGTCCTCTTTGTTCCTCTTTTTTAAAGATAGGTTCTATATCTGCCCTTCTTCAGACCTCTGGAACTTCATCAGTCCTCTAGGAGTTCTCAAATATCATTGCTAATGGTTCTTAGATGGCTTCAGCTAATCTGAAAGCAGTGTAGGATTAATTTCATCAGGCCCTTTTGACTTGAATACATCTAGCCAGGGCCATGCCTAGGAGGGCAAGGGGCCCAGGGCATAGGGGTTGAGTGTGTCAGGGTGGGGGTGCCCCAAGACCCGCACCCCACCTCCTCCCTCCGCCTCCTACCCCGAGCATGCTGCACCCTCCCGCCTCTCCAGCGCCTCCAGACACAGCGAGGCAGGCACTGGGAGGAAAGGGGAGGTGCTGATTGGTGGGGCCTGCCAGCAGGCAGGAGGCACAGAAGGAGAGGGGGACGATAGTACACCCCCTCCCCCATTCATCATACCCTAGGGACAGCTCTAAATCTAGCTTATCTAAATAGTCCTTAACCTATTCTTTGTCCATTTTGGCTTGCGTTTCTTCTTCCTCCTCCTTGTTAATATTAACTGTGCTGAGTATCTGGTTACTATTAACCTCTTTAGGGAAGACTGAAATAAAATAGGCATTAAACACCTCAGCCATGTATTGAGGTCATCGGCTCACCTTCCATGCTAGGACCTTCATTTTCCTTTATCTTGTTCCTAATGCACTCAAAGACTATGTCTGAAAAAATGGTTGCCATCATATGTAGTTAAGGGATGCTAACCTACTAGTGTATGGCTTATACTGCACAAAATGTGCGCCAACAATCAGAGTGGATTTGATTTAAATCAAATTGGATTTAGATCACTAGTTAGAAAGACTTGATTTAATCCAGGTGGATAAAAATGAGCAATTAAAAAAAATCAATTTTTTTTAATTTAAATTTGATTTTTTTGATAGGCTTTTTCCTCAAAGTAGTTTATCTACCATGCCATTTGCTCACTAGAAGGGAAAACCTATAATGGCAGCAGGTTGTAAAAGAAACCCAGTTTGGGAATATTTAATGAAATTCCTCTACTTGTGGTTAGGACAGGCGTGCCTGCTAAAGGTAAACAGTGCAACAAAGAAATGCAAGGCCTGGTTGCCAAAATGAAGCAACATCCCCAGGAGTGTTCCTTCTTAGGAGGAAGCTGCACTGAAAATAACCAAATGAACACGTCTGAACATACAGGATCTTCAGGTTGGTAAACTTTTTAATTTCATATTTCTTTCTTAAGGACTGCCTGTCTTCCTTCTGGACTACTTTTGAACTCTCATGTTTGAGCAAAAACTCTACTTGTTACACTATAGTTCTATTCCCAAACTGGGTCTCTTTTACAGAACTCATTTACAAAAATTTTCTTAGCCATTCCATGAATATATTATCTCATACTATAGAATCAGCCTTTATCATTTCTATTTCACGATGAGATACATGATAGCTCCAAAGTATCTTAATTCAACCTATCCTTAGATAGGATTTTCCCTCGAAAAGCATTTTATCAAAAAATCCGATTTAAATAAAAACATTTGTATGTATTTGTGTTAATCATGGACTGTTATCCTCCCTGCTAACGCTGCTTCTCGCTGCACGTCCCCTCCGTCTCACCTCCGTCTCCAGGACCCTGCCCACCCGGTGGTGATCGCTCAGCCCGAGATAGTGTTATCAGCCCCAAGGACCCAAAGTACATCGGTCCCGGAGACACCAGGCGCGGCGCTTCCGAGCACCGGGGCCTGCGTGCGCCCAGGGACCACGGACCCCGCCCGGCGCGACACCTCGGGGCAGCCCGGGGCGGAGAGGGGACCGGGGGGCGGGGATGGAGACACAGACACCCCACCCCACCCCCCGCGGCCCAGCCCCACCCGCTGCCCCGACTCCCTCCCCTCAGCGCAAAGCCCAGCGGGGCAAGGGTCGCTCCCCGCCCAGACTCCCAGCCCCGCGGGGTCCATGGGGCGGGAGGGGGGGGGGAGTTGCAGACCCTCCCCCACCCCCCGGCTCCTAGGACCACTGGGGGCTGGGGGGGCGGGGGGATCCTGACCCGGCCGTCCCAGCTTCCCGCTGCAGGATGCCCCTGAGTCAGTGGCCTTGTGAGGGGCGAGGGGCGAGGCGCCGCCGCCCCCCTCCCCCCTCCCCGCCCCATGCGGGAGATTCTCCCCCATTCCCGAGGAGCCCCCAGGCCGGGCCGTTACCAGGCAACGCAGCCCGTCCCGCTCGGCCCGCACGGTGAGGACCGCGGTGCCCCGCAGCGCCCGGCTGCCGAAGTCCACGCGGCAGCGCAGGTAGAGGTGCTGCGTGAGGTGGTCGGCTGAAGAGGCGAAGGAGCTCGGGTCCGACTCCGCCATGGCTCAGGCTCGAACTCGTCTCCGCGGCGAGGCAGCGCCGGCTCATAGAGTCAGGGGAGGGGCCGCGCCCGGGGAGGGGCCGCGCGGCGCCCTCTGGGAAGGATAGTTCCGCCGTGGTGGACAAGGGCTGAGGAAGAGCCCGCGAGGACAACAATATCCGTGGTGCATTGCGCGAAGCCGCGACGTATGGGGAAATTTTGGTTGTTTGCTGCCCACTACTTGGGAGTTTCGTAAAGGACTTAGGGGTTGGTCGCGAAGACTGAATAAGGTATATACTCGTTAGTATAGTGGCAAGTATCCCCGCCTGTCACGCGGGAGACCGGGGTTCGATTCCCCCACGGGAAAGCGCTAATTTTTTTCCCCGGAGCTGGGAGCCCATTAGCTGGAAAGGCCCCGATCCCGAGCTGTGCAGCGCACGGTCTGTGTCCTGCAAAGCTCTGGCGGCCCGGCCGGGGACGGGACGTTCTTGCCGCTCTGGCAGCGCCCTCGCCCAGGAAACCAGAGGCAGCGTGAAGTGAAACACCCAGGACTGGACGCAGGCACTTGGCTGAGGAGGATGATCGCTCCTGCCAAGAGGCGCGGGAGGCAGGATAGGGACCGTGGAGAGCAGCGCTCAGCTTTCTCACCTGGCGTGCCGGGTGCTTGGCGCTGTACCTCGCCCAGCAGCAGCGCTCCCTTCGCAGACTCGCTGCCCTGTTCGGTTTCAAGCCCAAGACCGACCCTGCTTCACGTGCCCCATAGTGCTGAAATTCCGCGTTCTTTGCTGTCGGCTCAAAGGGGGATTTGTAGACATTTTTGAGAGTTCGTAGTTTTTTTCCTCTTCAAACCATTCTTGTCCCCTTCCCCCGGGGGATACCTCAGAAGGGCTGAACTTAGAAACCTCTAACGTGATAGATCGCAGGAAATGGCTGAATAAAGCTTTGTTGTAAATATACAGACAAGGAAGGTTTAAAATGCAGGGTTACGTGAGTGCAGTGAAGAAAAGGTTAAAACGTACCTGCCTATTTGAAGAGTGATAGAGTGGGGTGGTGTGCACAGGTAATTCATTTTGCAGCTGCAGGAATTTCCCAAGTTCAGCTGGTGAACTGGAGGAACATGGAGGGAAAGTATTTTCCTATCTGAATTGCAGACAGCTGAAGAAGTTTTAGTCAGGCTTTCCAGAAACATTTGCCTTTTGCTTGAAACCAGGCTTGGAAAATTTCAGCCCAAAGGGAATCTTTGAGGCAGTTATGAGTGACTGAGAAAAGGAGCCTTAATATGGAACTCAAACTTAGAATTTAACTCAAACTTAGAATTTAAATTATAAAGTAATTAAGTTTAAAATATAAACTTAGAATTTAAATTATAAAGACTGTTCCCCAAAGTCATCTTAATACAAGCATATTGACTGAATTCCAAAGGAATTTGTGCCACAAGTAATCAGAATTCTAACTGCCTTCTAGGCCAAGATGTCCACACTAGGTATTTATAATTAACAGGCCTCTTTCTGTTTCTAACATAAAACTGCACCAGAATTAGACCCTAGGGAAGGTGTATCTAAGAAGGAGGTGTAAGTTAGGCTCTGTATAGACTTGGAGTGAGTCTTGATGTGCCATGCTAAATTTGCATTCAGTACCCTGACAACAGACTTCATCAGGGACAAGTCTGTACTATATATGACACCTTTGAAAGGTAGGTGAGTAGAGTTGGTCCAGATTTTTTAAACAAGTAATGCCTCATTGAAAAATACTGATTAGTCACAAATCAAAACCATTCATAAAACTGGGCCAGTTAGACAAATTTCCAAATTAAAAAATGTCTAGAAAAAAGTTTAAATTGTTGAAATGTTTTGGTATTTTCAAATTAAAAGATTTCAGTTCTCTGGATCAAAATGATTGTTTAGAAATTTTCAGCTAAACAGACTGAAAAAAGTTGAAATTGAAACAAAATGTTTCCATTGACCCAAAACAAAATTTCATTGTATTTAGTTCATGAATATATTTGAGATTGATGTTTTTGTCCATTTACATGGGGGTGGGAATCAAACTCTCACATGTTGTGGGATAGGAAGACAGTTTCCCAATCTTCTCTTGTGATTAAAGACATACATGAGACCAGGAGTTGGGTGGATTTTGGGGAAGCTCATAAGTGACAAGCCCAATTTTCATTTACTTGTTTTCAGAATCTCATTTTGAGCCAAATTTTTCCATGATTTGTTTCTATCTGAAGATGAATTATTTGTTTGAATTGGAGCAAAAATGGTTCAGCTATTTGGAGCATGAGAATATTAAAAAGATTAGTAACCATAAGACGCAAATAACCTTTCTAGAGGGAGATCTGTGAAGTAGACTAATATATTGCCTTAACTTTATAGTCCCAGCCTACAGATCATCACTGAAAATGTAATTTGGCCCTCTCCACAGAATAAGTTTGCCCACCTTAGGAGTTCTAAACAAATTATTCTATACCAGAAGTGACATTAAGATGCTACCATGGTTGCACAGTTCAGCATTCAAGTTAGAACATACCACAGTAAAGCTTACATGTATCTCCATTCCCTAGCTGTGAAATGCCTTAAGGATTAAATTTATGCCTGTGCAGTGCCCTGGTATAAGATATACACACAATGTTTCAGTTCTCAGAATGGAACGTAAGTGGTGCCTTTATCTTGTGCCGGCCCTTTGCCCAGGAGTCAATTCTATTCAAGGCATACAGGAAAAGTAGTCCCTGCAGCAAGCCCCTTATTGTGTCTACAGTAGTAGGAACACTTATGAGTTTCACTGCTCGTGCAGTTTGGGTGAATAAACAATATGATTGGAGCTGGCTGAAAAATGGAAGTCCCCTCCTGAGAAAAGTTTTGCATTTTTTAAAAAGCTTTCATCCTGAAGTGGGGCAGAGGGCAGAAAATGAAGCCAACAAGAGTCTTCCAGGCAGGCAGCTAGGAATCTGACAACTTCCATTTTGGTTCTCCTGAAACCATTTTTCTTGAAATCTGTTCACATGAAAAATTTAATGTGAGGATAACTATGCTCTCTGCATTCCTTCTACTCCACTTGTACCTTCACTTTCTGGCACCTTGGGTCATTTTTCTCTCAATTTAAGTTTGTAGCTCTCTTGAATGGGTCCTCGTCCCTTATCCTCACAAGTTTCTGGGGCTGCTAACTGTAGGCAGCCATTCTAAGATTGATTATTAAATGTATTATTGTCCATACAGCTAATTTTTGTTTGATAGTATTGAACAACCAAGTGAATGTATGGGTAACAAACTAGTTGTAAAGATTATTGTAGTAAGACCAAAGATATGACAGGTGTTATATTCTACCTCAGGTTCTTTAACACTGGTATTTGTCAGAATGACACTAGCAAGGCATTCTTAACACCCCCAAAAAAGTGAAGCATAAAAATGGTGAACTGGCAGCTAGGAAACAAGCTATCTAATCCACTGTTGTCTGTTGATTTTGCTACATGGACACATGATGATTCCTTGTATGTTTGGTGGACATCAAGACCAGTAGTTGAGATGTGGATAGGAACTCTGTCTGCCTTCCCAATATGTATTTTGAGAAAAATGAAGGTTGGTCACTGCCATAGACTGACTAATTTTTACCCACTACAGTCTAGAGATTCTGGTTTACCCTAAGGTGAGAAGGAAGAAAGCATTGAAGAATTTCATCTCTATATGAAAAAATGTCAACCCATTATAATAAACATCCGTCCACTGCTTCCTTCCTTTGGCAGCTAATTCTTTCACAACACAGCTGCACTGGAGACAGTTGTCAGCACAAAACCAGTTCCTCTATATTTTAAATTTGGTATGGGACACTTTTTAAAGATTCCATTAACTTTAAGAAGTGTCACATACTTATCTGAGAGGAGAATCTGATCCCAAGCATTTAAAATTTATTTCCAACACATTTATATGCTAGGACTAGATCCTGAGTGGGTGTAACTCCACGGCAGTCTCTGGAGTTATACCACTTTATGCCAGCCAGAAATCAGTCCCACATTGTAATAAAACAACCACACATGTGAAAGTGAGCATTAGACATTCCAGCAACAGCTTACATTAGCATTTCACATGGGCAATCACCTCTCCAAACCATACTGCCATGTCTCCGTAATAGCTGATAATTAGAGTAGATCTGATGTCCACTCTTTCCCTGATGGCCCTGACATATCCACTACTTAGAATGTTTAAATACAATCTTTTGCGGACAAAGACCAGTTTAGCCTCTGTGTGTGAACTGTCTAGTCATTGATTTTTCTAGATAGATAGGGTTGAAATGTTAGATTTTTATTAATATCATACCGATAATGTATTTGTTCTTGGCCACCTCTAGAATATTTGTTCATAGTATCCTTTTCCTCTGAGCTGCTCCAGCAAAGCCTGTTTTTCAGAATTACTCTTGGCATTTGTTCTGGAGACAGATCTATTGTTTCAGTATTTGGGGATATTTTACAAATGTAACAGCTTATTAAAAGTGTCACCTTTCATTCTCCACCTTAGTTTTAGGTGGAGTTTTACTACTTTAGTTCTATTTTGAAGCTTTTCCAGTCCCTTCTTACAGTTGATCCTTTATTTTTTTCCATATGTAGTCAAACTTTTGATTACACAGCTTCCTAGTGGTACACATGACCTGAATTTTCAAGAGTGACCAGTGATTTTGCACGTCTCCGCTTTGGTGCCCCAATTTACAGAGGTCTACTTTTCAGAGAGCAGGCGCTCAGCATTTTAAATTGTCTCAAGCTGGTCACCTACAGATTAAAGTTCCCCAAATCACTAGCCACTTCTGAAAAAGCAGACCTCTAGGTACACTGTTATATTAACTTATTGCTTTTAAAGCCTTAGCTTGAAGCCACAGTAATTCCATCTCCACTCCATTAAATTATTCAGCTTTCCCATCAGTTTTTTTTTATTAATACATTTGATTATTATTACAATAGTGCCTTCGGGAAGGGCCTACTCAGCATTATGCTTGCCTCAGTTCTTTTCAGTCAAACCCATGATGGTGAAATCTTTCAGATAAGCTCATATCTAGTTCCTCTTTTCTCAGTCATACTATTTACACCTCTGTCCTGCAAAGAAAGGTACTTGGGCGATCTCTGAACACGTAGGTCTCTTGGTTCTGAGAAGCCGCACTGAAGTGAGTAGGACTATTTAGGTGCTTACAGTTAAGCAGATGCTTAAGTGCTCTGCTAGACGGAGGCCAAATTGGTTATCACTTTGCAGAATTAAGCCCTTTAATCATCACTGCACCCATCATATTTCCTAGTATGTGCATGCTCTTCAGAAGGAATATTGTGTGGAGCCCTTTTGATCCTACAGGACCTGTACAATAGTGGATATGTAGAAATACATCCATCTCCATAGAGGCTTCACATCTGAGAAGGCTGCTTCTCATTAGTTATAACACCTAAAGGGTGAAATAACAGTTTATGCTTTAGCTAAGCTCAAGGCAATAATCCAAATCTGTGAACCCTAGACCCCAAACTGGCTTTTTTAAGCTGAATTCACCTCTTTTTGAGATCTACTTGGTTTAGATAGACTTTTAAGGTCCGAAGGGACCATTATGATCATCTACTCTGACCTCCTGCACAACACAGGCCACCATCTCACCCACAGGTTTCTGCCCCAGACTCCTAAAGGGCCCCCTCAAGGTTTGAGCTCACAAACCTGGGTTTAGCAGGTCAATGCTCAAACCACTGAACTATCCCTCCCACCCTGTCTTGGAAGTGGTGCAGAGCTGAAACAGCACTTACTGGGCTTTCCCCCACCTCTCCACACGTACTAGTGTGTAAATGAAGGAAGAAACTACACATGGTTCCAGGAGAGGTTAAACACTGGACATAGTCCTCTGCACTAAGCAGTAGTCTGATGCCTCTTACACATATGCTCTTATGCAAGAGTGAGGGCACCGGAGTGTATGAGGAAACACTGACTTAAGTGTGATCCTTATTAGGTTTGGCAGAATTCATTTTTTATTATTTTTTAAACAATTTTGATGGGTATCACTATTTAACGCACGTTTTCCTGATTTTATCTATAGTTGTAAGTAAAATCCAGGAGAGTCAGCTTTGGATGTTAGGGGAATATTGATATCTGACTGAAATCTTTTTTAATGAAACAGTTTTGTCAGTAGCCATTTTTTCTTAGTTGTCATGCTTTAGCATGGGCAAGTATTTGCCATCCAGAAACACTTCCCCACTTTGAGCCAACTGGTTGCATAGACTTCACAAGTGTTGCATTTCTGATCTGTAGTGTTATAGCGCTGGAGAACTGGATGCTATTGAGAACCCTGTGGGCAAACAACAGGTTTCACAACCATATGTACTGTTTTCTTAGTCAAGAATCAGAGGGGTAGCCGTGTTAGTCTGGAATTGCAGAAGTGACAAAGAGTCCTGCTGCACCTTAAAGACTAACTAAAGTCTTTTTAAAGTCTCTATTTTCTTAGTGGCAATCTAACAATCTGTGCTCTGGCAACTGCAATAATTTACAAAGTAAACACTCTTATGTCTGGAAATAAAACTTTGAGTCTATCTTACACCACTTAGTTTATGAGGGAAGGTGGTATGTGTGTTGCCCTAGGCAGCACACAAAAAGTAATCCCCCAGTGTTTCTCCTGGTCTTTATTTATTTCTGATAGTCCATTGAATAGAGGAAATGAAGCATCACAAAGTGGGGAAGTGCACTGTATGACAACCACTTGCCCATGCTAAAGCATGATAACAAACAAAGAATGACTACCTACAAAGCTGTTCCACTAAAAAAGGTTTCAGACAGTTAACAATATTCCCCTAAAATGCAGGACAGCTCTCTTATCCCCCCATCCTGTTTTACATGTTAAACCTTTTAAAGTTTCATTTAAAACTTTGATAGGATTATAAAATCTAAGTTTAGCAAAAGAACATGAGCAGATGACAGTTTTAAATTTAAAAAAGGAGGAGCAGGGAATGGGCAGGTATTGTGGGGCGGTTACTTCAGATAATGGAGTCATAGGCTATAGCCTTAGCTCTGAATTTTGTGCGATCACAAAGATATGGCTTTTGTCTTTTCATTTTTTTTAATTGTAAAAACTATCATTTGTGGGTTTTTATACCGTAGTTTAATGTTTAAAGAATCATCATTTGTGAAGAAAGCTTTAAACAGTTTTTGTTAGGTTTTCTCATGTTCTGGTCACAATTAATTTAGGCAAAACACTAAAAAGCAAACTAGCACTATTTTTTAAAGAGCCCCTATAAACATTTAGCAAGCTGTGACATGTCTTTTTACTTTTATTGTTAATTGTAAAACCCTGGTTTACAAGAGGATTTTGTATTTTTTTTTTCTGCAGGAAATTTTTTCATAATTTACATTCCTACAAACTATTTTTACAGTATTTTCTTTTTACTATGCAAGTCATTTTGACAAAAAAAATTACTAAAATCTTTATCCAGGTGGGGTCACAGGGATGATGATTATTTAGTTATGGAAATTAAGTGAGCATAATCCATTTCCTGCTCTTAGAAATTCTTTCAGATGTCAAAGCATGCTTCCATTATTTTTAAAATTTGACAATATAGCTTTTAATCACTTTATTTCAATCCTCATTTTAGTTAGTTTTAATCCCTGTGATGAAAAATATTTTCACTGTGAAAGTTAGCAGTATTTTAAAGAGCAAAAGGGGATGTGGGGAAACGTGCTGATTGAAATATGTCACATGCTCATTTCTCTCCTTAGTAGTTACACAATCATTCATGCTGACATATGGCTTTTGTCTTTTAAGCTTTATGTTTTTAACTGAAACACATGTAAATATGGGTTATCTGTAGTGACATTTTCCACTGTGCTTTGGAAGCCCCCTCACTTGAGGATTTCTATAGTATACGCTGGCATGTAAAGCTTTCTCTACAGTGTACAGTAACACCTCACTTAAAGTCTTCCTAGTTAATGTTTTGTTGTCACTTTGCTGATCAGTTAGGGAACATGCTCTTTTAAAGTTGTGCAATGCTCCCTTATAATGTCTTTTGGAGTCTCCTTCTTTGTCCACTGCTTGCAGGAAGAGCAGCCCTTTGCAGCTAGCTGGTGGGGGCTTGGAACCAGGGTGGACCAGCAGCCCCCCTAACAACTCCCCCCATCAGCTCTCCACTCCCCTAAGTTCCCTGTGCAGAAGCTGCCCAGCAGGCTATCAATTGCCAGCAGTTCAGCTGTCCCTCCACCCACTGCCATATGCTGCTCCTGTCCTCTGCCTTGGAACTACTCCGGGGAGCCTCCTGCTTGCTGTGCAGGGGAGAGGAGGGAAGATACTAACGTCAGAGAGTCCCCCTCACACCTGCACCCCGCTTACCCCTTCTCCATATAGAGCAGGGTGGGGACACGGACTGAGAGAGACAGAGAGAGTTTGGGGCAGCAGCTGCTGTCTCAACTTCATGATCGCCTTAAAAAGACAATGTACTTAAGAAAGGGATCAGCTTACTTAAAGGGAAATGCTCATCTCTCTCTCTCCCACACGTTCAGTGTGTGTCTTTGTCTGCCACACTGTCTCTCCTCCCTCCCTTCATGTTGCCTTATAAAGTGTGAAGCTAGTTCATCATTCAGCAGTAAGGCATTCCTTGGGAAATATCCCTCCTAACTTCACCACCTCAACCAAGCTTCACAATCATCATCACTGTGAACAGTATTAAATTATTTGTTTAAAATGTATACTGTGTGTATACAGACATACAATATATAGTTATTTGTCTGGTGAAAAAAGTTCCCTGGAACCTAACCACCCTTATTTACATTAATACTTATGGGGAAATTGGATTCACTTAACATCGTTTCTCTTAAAGTCACATTTTTCAGGAACATAACTACAATGTTATGTGAAGAGTTACCGTATAAAAAGAACAGTTTTTGTTAGGTTAAGAATTTCTATAGTCATTACTTTAAAAATAAGTTAACGCTATTTTTGAAAGGATAGGGCAGTGTATCTTAAACATTTGTTTCACCAGTCCCCTTTTACATGAGCACTTTAAAATATTCCCAGAGTTTCAAGTTCAGTTTTAGCCTTTTCATTTAAAGATTGTTTCTGCCAAGCAAGTGGCATTTGCTTGTCCCCACAGTGGTTATCCATTTTGAACTGATAGCATTTCATAACTCTGGGGCATAGTCTCCTCTCATTCTGAATAGTGCCACTCATACACCTGGTAGGAATGGAAGAGTGCAATTTCCGCCCCCTCTTATCCCCTGACCCCCGGCAAAGGCCTAACTAAGGGCTAGGCACCACTTAAGACACTTTAGAGTCCTCACCATATTGGGTTTGAATGAACCAAGAAGTTGAATTGGGGAAAAATATTCAAGAAGTCAGAACCAAAAATAATGGAAGCTTCTGGAAACCAATGTGAACTGAAGCAGGCTAATTTCACTTGTTTTCTAATAGCTCAATTTGTTACCTGCAAACTTTCCTTCTGCAGATTTCTCTGTCATTAATCTTGCAACCCCTAAAAAAATTAGCTGCATGTTTTGGATTAGATTAGCTATCTACTGTAGGCTTGGTTTGACAAGAATAATTGGACTTGCATGAGGCCTCATTTCTTGGGAGAGAGGATTAGGAGTTAAATGTGTCAACAGGCTGGAAACAAAATGAGTGTACTAGCAAAAATAAGAGGGGACAAGATAACAACTGATAAAATAAGCCTGGAATGCAAGATTAAGTCATGCATGGAAAAAGAATGCTTGACTGGGATTGGTTCCTACAAAGTGACCAAACCAATCCCAAAATGTGTGATGCAATGTATAGTAAATGCCGTGTAATCTATAAATGTATATAAAGGAAGATGTTTGCTGTGTAATTTTGGAGGTATGGTGTGTCCTGTTCCCAACCCCTATGCTTAAGCGTGAGCAATTCAAGTGTAGTTTGATTGTCTGTCAATAAAGAAACCTCAGTAACCAGTCTGAAATGGAGCTGAGTTCTTGGGAACCAAGTGGATAAGGTCTCAGAGGCATAATCCTGAGTAGATAAGGTCCCAGAAGGAATCCCTACTTAGAGAACATCTAGCTTTGTTGTGAAATGATGACACCTATAGTAGGAATATAAAGAAAAGTGTTTAGAAGCACAGTAATTATGGCTTTTACAAGATAAAGAAAATCTATTGCAGCCCACTGATATGAAGCAAGCATCCAGATTACCAGCTCTTGTACAAAAATTGTATGGTATTGTGGTGTATGCACACCTGGTCTCCTGTCCAGGGGGAAGGGGCAGGGTGAGGGAGGAAAGAATAGTGGGTGTGCGGACACTGCAGTTACTGTTGGGGTATCACCATGCAGAGGTCCAAAGATCAGAGTCAATGCAGCTGCCCTTGAGTTCTGGGCAACGAGGCCTAGTGACCAGAGTCAAGGTGGCAGCCCTCAGGTACGGGGCCGGGTGGGTGAGTGCTCAAACCGTTTTGCTAAAAGTTATAAGGTGGGTCCCTTCACATTTTACCACTGTTTTGTGTGATGAGGCAGGCACCTAACTTGTTCCTTCAAGAGAGGCCTGAGCCTCCTGACTCCAGGCAGCTGGTTCCTGTTTGCAGATCTCTTGCAGCCCAGGCTTACACACCTATCTTGGAAAGAGGGGCTGTAGCTCAGTGGGCTAGCATACCTTCATTATATTCACTGCTCTGCATTATATTCAGCAGTAATGCAAGGAATCCATCGGCCTGTATCCAGTAAGACTTTAGCCGCAGCAAGTTAGCATAATGCTTGAGGCCTATGACGAGAGCCCTGCAAATCCATAAGTATCTGCTTTATATCTGCAGATAGCTGCATCCGTGGATGAACTCTGGGGGTACCAGAGCAGACACTGATACAAATTTTGGATCTGTGCAGGACTGTAAGAGTAAGACAGTAAGAGCTGGGTGGCCAGCTGTGAAGAACCACAGCACAGATCCGCCACATGACTGGGCGGGGGGGCCTGAGGGCCAGGGACACTGGGTGATTGGGGTGCTGATTGGGCCCCACACCTAGGGCAGGTGAAGGGTCTGCTGCGGCTCCCACAGCTGCCCGCCCAGATCTTACCGTGGTCAGGCTGAGGCTCCGAGCTACCCCTTCCTCAAGAGCCGGCTTCAGGAGACCTGCACTGGCAGCTGTGGGGAGTCTGGGTCCCTCCATCCAAAGTTCCCTCTAATTTCTGACAGGCCTTGTGCGCAAAAAATGTCTTCGGTGCAAATTTTTGACAGGCCGTGTGTGCACAAAATTTCTTTGGTGCAAATTTTTGTGCATATAGTATTTTGCCGTGTGTGCAGAGTTTAGGATCCGTGTGCGCATGCACAGCTTAGAGAGAACAGTGCCTCCAGGTGCCCTGGGTGGAGGGCTTGCAGGGCAGAGAGCTGGGCAGAGGGACTGGGACATTTGGCAGGAGGATTGGGCTCAGGGACACTGGACAGGGGCTGCTTAGGCCCCCTATCCAGGGCAGGTGGAGAGTCCTCTGCAGCTCCCCATAGCTGCCAGCATGGCTCTCCCCAACCCGGCTCCAGCTGGGGAGGGGCGTGGCTCGGACCCCCAGCCTGGACATGGTAAGAGCTGGGCGGGCAGCTGTGGGAAGCCACGGCGGACTCTTCACCTGCCCATGGTGAGGGAGTGAGGAAGGTGAGCAGCCTGGCCGACCGCAGGTGGAGGGTCCATGACTTCATAAGGGCTCCCTGCAGCTGCCCATAGCTGTCCCCGACTGGGCCCCAGTGCGAGGATGGCTCGGAGTCTCAGCCTGGCCGCCATTGTAGAACCCTGAAAATCTG
The DNA here is from genome assembly GCA_007922305.1 of Dermatemys mawii. Lineage (NCBI taxonomy): Eukaryota > Metazoa > Chordata > Testudines > Dermatemydidae > Dermatemys > Dermatemys mawii. The sequence goes on from ML677341.1 coordinate 67,493,104, forward strand.
CAGATATCTGCAGATATTCACATCAGCAGATAATTTTTGGAGATAGTGGATCGGATGCAGATTAGGGTGACCAGACAGCAAGTGTGAAAAACCGGGACAGCGGTGGAGGGTAATAGGAGCCTTGATAAGAAAAAGACCCAAAAATCAGGACTGTGCCTTTAAAATCAGGACATCTGGTCACCCTAAGGATACACATTTGTATAGCCGTGCAGGGCTCTACCTATAACCATTGAACAGACAAACAGATAGAACTTCCATTGGCTGTTCAAGTATTGGAGAACTGAAAACAGAGTGTTTAGAGGGAAGTTCTGACCACATGCCCAACCACAATGGTGTCATGGCAATGAGCTGATGTATATAAATAAGTACATGAGCTACATCTGGAAATACCTAACCACAAAAGGGCTTGACCGTATTGGAATGTCCAAATGTACTGACCCTCTGAGCTTACATATGACAATCTTCAAAAGTTCAAGGGCTGGGGCGCGTCTGCCAAAGCTTGGGGCATCAGCCCGATTCCTGCTGAAGCCCCAAGCCCTGGCAGGTGCACTCCGCAGGGCTGAAGCCCTGAGACTCTCCACCCCACTGGGTGGGAGCCAGAGGCAACATGTGTGGGGGAAGGCCACAGGCCCACCCCCAGATTTTTGTCAGGGTTTGCTGGGCCCGCTTGGTTACATGTTGCTTCCAGGACCTCCTCCCTGTACAGCAGCTGCTGGAGCTGACTAGCTGGGAGCTACAGCCATGGGGAGAGGAAATGGTAAAGAGCTGGGAGCTGCAAGAAGAGCCGCTACCTGAGTACAGGGTAGTGTGGTCTAGTGGCAGGAGTCAAGGTGGCAGCCCTTAAGTATGGGGCCAGGTGGCCTAATGACCAGAATCTATATAGCAGCCCTCAGATACAGGGCAGTGCAACCTAGTGGCCAATGCCCACGGGGCTGCCACCAGTGAGTGGCAGCCTGAGCAGGGGGCCCAGGCCCACCCAACTCCACCAGGCCCCGACCCAGGGCCCTAACAGTGGCAGAATGGTCCATGACTGGATCAGCAGGGAATCCCACTGAAACACGCTGAGCTCACACGGGTGAGTGATAGCACTTGCTCACCCTCCCTGGTCACTTCCTACCATACTTCCTGAAGCAGTAGTCCATGCGGCATCAGGGTCTCCAGGCTCCTCAGCATGGAGGATGCAAATGAAGGTATTGGTTCCAACTGATAAAAAACTGTATGGTAAATTGTTTGGAATCTAGCTATCGAAAGTCTCTCTCCTCAGGCTCCTATGACAGCTCAGACTGACGTTTTTTCCTGACAGTCTATAAATATCTCCTCTGGGGGTTTGGAGGAAAGTTACTGGCAGCAGAATGGGCTTACTTATGGAGCGCCCTGCCCCCTTCCCTACCTTCAGCAGTCTGCTAGATCTGTACTTAATTATAATGGCATTCTTACCTGGCTGACATCATTGCCTCTGTTGCCCTTCTCAAGATTCTCAAGTCTTCAACAGACTTGTAAGCTGTTCATGTGCTGTAGATATTATGCTTTCCAGGATTGACATAAGAGCAAAGGTGCTATAATATAACTAAACTATTATTGTAGGTAAAGGAAATAAGATTTTTAAAATGTTTAAGAAACTTCATTTAAAATTTAATTAAAATGCAGAGCCCCGCCCCTGGAAAATCAGCTCACGTGCCACAGGTTGCCTACCTGAGTTAAACTTTGAACAGACAAACAGCCAATGGAAGCTCTACGTCTTGGAGAACTGAAACTAGAGTTTAAAGGGAAGTTCTGACCACACTACATGCCCAGCCACAAGGGTATCATGGCAATGAGTTGATGTGAGCTACATCCACAGATTTCTAATCACAGAAGGGCTTGATGTATATCAGTTGTGCCAAACTTACTGACCATCTGAGCCGCATACAACAACCTTGAGACGTTCAAGAGCTGGGGTGCGCCTGCCGGAGCTCGGGCTTTCAGCCTCATTCCTGCTGAAGCTCAAAGCCTGGGCAGGCGCACTCCGCAGGGCTGAAGCCCTGAGATTCTCCACCCCACTGGGCAGAAGCCAGAGGCAGCATGTGTATGGGGGGTAGGCGGGGGAAGGTGTCACAGCCTCCCTCTCCCCCCAGATTTTTGCCAGGGTTTGCCAGGCCTGCTTGGTCACATGGTGCTGCTGGGCCCCGTCCCTGCATGGCAGCTGCTGGAGCCAGCAAGTTGGGAGCTGTGGCCATGGGGAGAGGCAATGGCAAAGAGCTGGGAGCTGCATGGAGAGCTGCTGCTTTTGCTTTTGCCTCTCCTTGTGGAGCTACAGCGGAGACCCCCTCCCTGCAGCTCCCAGCTCTGCCACTGCCTCTCTACATGGAGCTAAGAGCTGGGAGCTTCAGGGAGGGGAGAAGGAGAGAGGAGGACTGCAGGGAGGGGAGAGGAGGGGGGAAGGAGAGAGGAGGACTGTGACTCAAGCCTTTGGTGGGGCAAACTTTTAAATTGTACCTTCCCCCAGCAGGCACCAGTCAGAAGCCCCTAGCCCACCACCCCGCCTGTAACGATGCCGGTCCTGGCAGGACCCAACTGTGAATGCCAATTCAGGATAAATTACTTAAAGCAGGGCAGTTACAGCCCAAGGCTGGGATTTTTCCACCTCGAAGGCAAACCAAACCAGCCAAACAGAGAAAACGTCAGTCTCACCTCATTGGCTAACCACTAGTCACACAAGCAATTCCCTTAGACATTCCAGTTTCCTAGTATCACCATCAGCAGGCACTCGTTATGGGGATGAATGGTTATGAAAACCAATATCCCAGTAAAAGAAATAAGGTCCTCTCAATCCCAAAGGACCAAGCCCCAAACCCACGTCAATATACAAATCAGATCTTACCCACAAATCACGCTGTTGCCAATCCTTTAGAATCTAAAGGTTTATTCATAAAAGGAAAAAGATATAAATGAGAGCTAAAATTGGTTATCAATAGAAATCGAATCAATTGCACACAGTAATGGCAAAGTTCTTGGTTCAGGCTTGTAGCAGTGATAGAATAAACTGCAGGTTCAGATCAAGTCTCTGGAGTACATCCATAGCTGGGATGGGTCATTCAGTCCTTTGTATAGAGCTTCAGTTTGTAGCACAGTCCCTCCAGAGATAAGAAGCAGGATTGAAGACAAGATGGAGGAGCTGCAGCAGCTTTTTATAGTCAATACAATCCAATGAGATTTAATGTTCAACAGATCAAGACTTTTAGAATGATACCTCTTAAGACATACTTTGTACAAAACATAGCCTAATTAGATGACAGTGGTGAATATTGGGGCATCATGGTGCCACTCTATCTACCTTTCTAAATTGGGGTGTTTGGGACTGTGCTAAATGTATTAATAAACTATTTGTAAAGATAGAAGAGTTTCTATAGTGAGAGTGTTGCAACTGGGCACGTTGAGGTTCCCAACTATATGATAATTTAACTAAAACTGGGCCTGATCTTGGGACGAGAACCTGTCAAGTGATAATTGGGGATTTTTAAGTAATCAATCTCTCTATAATCTATAGATCCAACTATATGGCTGGATTAAGTACCCCTCATGCCTTGTTGGCATCTCCCATTGGCTATTTTAGGCAGCTTTCCACTTAGTGTGCTGGTTTTGTGGAACATATTTCAACCTATTTCTCCCCATTCATTGTATAGGGAGCCTAGGTGTAGATCTCAGAATTGTTCCTGTGATTTTCTAGGGGCCTGGAAGTTAGGCTCTGTGATGCTCAGATTTGCAACTCCTAAGTCCCTTTGTGGATCCCACCTCTAGATATTACTGGTGTGTCTTAAATTTGCCAGGCCCAGATAGCCAATGAAAATTTGGTCCCCTTTGCCATGGCAGCCACACTTAAGCAACTCTTTTGAACAGCCTTATGGTACGCAGATAGATAGGAATATAGAAAAGAGGACTGCTTACCTTGGCTATTGGGGATGGTTTAATTTAATGTCTGATAGCATTTTAATCTGAAACATGCAAACTATGTTCTGTAATAGGCACATAATGAATTAGTGAATAAATTAGTTCTAAACAGAAAGCAGGACAGGTTCTATCCTGTCAGGCACAGAGATGTTAACTCTTGGTGACTTGTAATTATAAGCCACTAGGACATGTCTTTATTATTAAATTCCTTAAATTAAATGCTAGCTTAGTGATTCTTAATTTGGCTGACACAAAACCATGAGATGGGCTAGTGAGACTAAAACATCACTGGTGATGAGGATAAACACAAAATAAAGTCAAACATACGCACAGTGCACATAGCTGAAAGAGAAGGAAACAACAAACAGATGCACTGAAAAATATACACAGCGGACCAGATCCACTGAAGATATAAACCATCTTTCAATGGAATTATGATGATTTACACGTACTGGGGATCTGGCCCACCAGGTTTGCTTTTTAGCCCAGCCTCAAACAGGTCTCCTTGAGTATAGGTGCAAATAACTGTAGGAGGTCAACTGATGTCATTTCGAGATCTTACTTTCTGACAGTGCCTACCTATCAGATGGTTCGACGTCTGATGTCACTTGCTCACACATCATTTCAAGTGTGCTTGCAAACTGAAGTAGCCAAAGGGAGACCAGGCTTTTAAATCTAGCTAGCTAGCCTGTAGATAAAAGGTGCACGAGAATTTGTAAGGTTGATTGCTGTATGTCAGAAAGAAGGATATTCAAGTAGACATACAATTTAGATTGTGGCACATGCTGAATATATTTTAGCATCACTGCAATTTCACTGCTACCTGTGCTTTCCTTTTGGACTTTTGAAAACTGGGAATACTAGTTATTTCATTTGGATCCTTTGAAGTAGTATATGCGATCTACAACTAATTATTGCCATAGGGTCCAAATTACTGCAAATTATCTACGGTTTCTCTTATGGATGCCTGACTGTAGAGACTCCCTCCCCACACAAGTGGATCTCAACTTATATTATCATGTATGTTCAAAACATTCACATCATATGGCATGTTTCTCATTGAATTTACTGTGTGTTTTGCTTTCTAATCCATAGTGAAAAGCTATGTGACCAACAGCATTTTATATTTTGAAGTCCTCCTGATGGTGGCAGTAGTAGATTTTACAATACAGTTTGCAGAACACTAGTAAACATCTTTCTTATGTCTTCAAGAGGAGCAATTGCCTAACATTTTGTAACATTATTTGATTAGAGAGTGTCTTTCCTATAGTTCTTTTCATCTGTATCTAACCAACATGCCAAATTCTGACTTAAGCACCTGCCAGATAAACAATTCAGAAGCACATGCTACTGAAGTGGTATTAGGCAGAAGAGGGCTAGCTACCCCTATGCTGGGTCCCTTGAAAACATACCGAGAATCCGTTCATTAAAGCTTTCTTGGTAGGAGTCATGAAGGGGAATAATGGGGCATTACAAAGGAATCTGGGGATGTGGGGCAGATTTTTATGCATGTCAGAGACAGTCACCCTGGCCAAACAACATCCCCTCAATACACATCTCCCTTAGACAACAGGATGCACTGCATGAGGAAAGCTTTCCCTGAGCTCTGCACAGCCCAGCAGTATATGTTAAACAGTTTATAGGCACTTATTTTGGGGGGAGAATTACATCTGTTTTTTACTAGCCAGTCATAATTTGGCCCCTGACTCCCTTGTTAATAAAAGCAGCAGGGCATTAAGACGGTTCAGCTGGGGAGTAGAACAAACAGCATGATGGCTGGTAACTGGCAGACTCATCTCAGCCCCTCTATGCTTAGGAGTAAATGCTCCTTGATCTTCACCAGCTGTTACTTCAACTGCTGCTTTATGGGGGTCTCAAGATGAGGTTTTTCCTCTGTTTCACTTGCTTTGTACTTTCAGATTTTGGCATGTTTTCTGATCGTGTTAATTTGGTGCTCTGCTACAACAGTGCCATCTACAAGGGAGAAACAACTGGGGCTCGCCACTGTTTTTGTATAGCTCCTGGGACAGAGATGGAAGCTCCCATTGGTCACACTTCCCTACATTTAGCCTACCCACAAAAAGGAGCATCCTACCCGCCAGGATCAACAGAGAATTTGAGCAAGGAGAGGTCATGGATCCCCCCTTACCACACAGGGGGAGGGGGCAGAGGCTGAGAGCACAGTGGAGAGTAGCGATGCCACAGAGGGTGATACATTGTTCTCCCGCTCAGGCTGTTGGCTCTATTATCATTTCAATAGACATGAATCTTGTGTGGGTATCCATAGTTAGGAGCCAAACTTCCTGGGACCGTGGGGGTAGGGAGCATGCTCCAATGGAACCATGCTGCCAGAGAGTGCTGAGGAGTGCGGGGGTGGGAGTGACTTTCCACTGGTACCATGATGCTAAGGTCTAGGGCATATGCTCCAGTTGGACCACGCTGCCAGTGACTGTGGGGACCAGTCATGAGCTGGTATGATGGGACATAAATGCTCTATACATATCCCCAGCTTCCCACAGATCCCTGGGGTTTAGGCCAATCTGGGAGAAGGCCTGCAACTTTTTATGCGGAGAATGGGGGAGGGAATCTCACCCACCCAAAAAACAGGGGAGGACTACCACAGAGTGCCTCACTGAAATCCCCTTCACTCACTCCAGAGAAATCTTGTAGGAGGGGAAAACCCAAGCTATTATTATTACTATTTATTATTCATTTTTAGTGACCGAAGTGGGTGCTAGATGCACCACAGAAACAAACAGTGACCTTTCCTAAAGATCTTACCAGCTGGATTCAGACACTATACAACCACTGAGAGTAATAGACAAAAAGACAGGAAAAAAGAGAACTGGGACAATGGCTGCAATAAGAGTAAGCAGTTACATGGAAAGGCACTTACACAACTTGATGATTCAATTAGATTTGTTTTTTTATTTTTTGAAACTCAATTCTTGTAGGTAACACAGTATAAGTAAATTCTAAGAGGGACTTGAATGTGAGGATTTCTTTCCACTGAAGGGCTCCTTAAATATCACACTGTAGCAATGAATGCCTAGAAGTCAAACAAAAATGGATGTATTCACTGCGAAAAACTGATACTGCTGCAAGTACTCTTGAGAAGAAAATGTGACCCATGAATACAAACAGCCTAATTCTGATCTCATTTAAGTTGGTATAAATAAGGAGCAATTCCACTAAAATGTAAGGAATTACACACCACTATAAAACTAGTGTGTGGGAGATCAGAATCAAACCCAAAGTATGCAACCCTGAATATTGAGTCTGCTTGGAGGCCATTGTTAAAGAAAATGCCTCTGTCAAAAATGAGAGGTTATTGAAAATTAACTAAAAAGTAGAATAGATTCTGGGAAACCAGGAATGTGCAATAGCTATTGTTTCTTAGTCTTAATACAGGTCTGTAATCCCATCCTTTCAGAAATGAATTTTGAGCATTAAAAATGTATGAAGCTTTTAGAATCTCTGAAAAGATCATTACGAGGCTATGTAATTCTATATTTCTTGTCAGAATTTCTTTGTGATGATACAAAACACAAAACCATATCAATTTGACTGCCCTCCACCTCAACAGTTTAGAAGTGGGAGACTATAGATATGCCTTAACCCTGCAAACTCCTTTGTGCATGTGACCTCCACTTGCATGGAGCCCCAAATCAATAGGGCTCCGCCAAAACACAAAAGCTTGCAGGACTGATACCTGAAATAATCTAGATAAAATAAGGGTATCTGATTTGTTACCTAATCCCAGTTTAACCATGATCTTTTCCTTAACCTAGACACAGGTTAGCACTCTTTACCTCAATTTAGCTGGTCAGTGTTAACCCTGAACTCCCTCATGGGAGCACTTCCAATTGGTATGTTCTCTGAAGCTGTGTGAACCCATAATGGGTTAGCATCAGAGGCAAGGTCTACACTAAGGTGGGTGGTCGATTTAAGATACACAACTTCAGCTACGCAAATATCGTAGCTGAAGTCGACATATCGTAGGTCAACTTACCTCAGTGTCCCCACGGCAGCAAGTCGATCACTGTAGCTCCCCCATCGATTCCGCTTCTGCCTCTCATGGCAGTGGAGTTCCGGAGTTGATGAGGACAGCGCTCAGGGATTGATTTATCACTTCTACGCTAGATGCGATAAATCAATTTCCGATAGATCAATCACTACCCACTGATCTGGGGCATAGTGTAGATGTGGTCTTAGAGTTAAAACTATTAAATGTCCATCCCACACTACCTGCAGTTCAACATCAATTCTAGGATTGTCCTGGGGCCAAAGCACACAACTGTAATTCAGGAGATGTAGGTTCTACGCAATACTCTGCCTCTGTATTCCCACATGAAACCTCGAGCATCTCGCTCTCTACATACGTGGTAAAATGATGCAGTTTACAGGTGCAGTGCTCATTATTTCACATACGCTCTGTATTTTGCCTTGTTTTTTAATCACTCAAAAAGAACATTCGTCATCAGAAATTCTGGCAAAACTGAAAGATCCTGAAAGCAGAAACACACTTAGGTGCCATATAGTAATTCACAATGTACATTTGCTAATACAACACCTAAAACGTGCCTCAAGAGCAAGGCAGGCTTGCAGGCAAATATGAATTTGTCTCAGTGGGGCTTTATGTCAGAGATAGGCATCATATTGTGAGGTGGACAGAATGTATGTCCAGGAGAAGGTAAAGTAAGCCCTGGGGTGAAGAAGTTCCATTTCAGAAATATTCAATAAAGCAAAGCAGGGAAGATCAGTGAAATTAGTTTTTATCTGCATTTCCATTATGGGGCCTTACTACAGATAAAAGATAATACTTTTGCACCATATGTAACACTGTATTCAACTGCATCATACTCCGTTGTATAAAGCATCCAATAATATTCATATAGTTAAATCATTTGATTAATTGAACATTCTAATATCTCTTAAACAAAACAAACAAAGCAAGGAAGATTATTGTCTCCTGCAGCGGAACAGCTTAAGAACATTTTCAATGACAATGTTGGAGTGGCATTCTGTAATATTTTTTATATATATATATATATATATATATATATATATATATATATATTATTTAAAAGGAACTTGCACACTAAATCATGTATGATAATTTAGAAGAATTAATCAACACCCCCAAGCACCAGAAATGCTCATACCTGAATTTTAAAGTTAGCTTCCTTCTTTTTAATGGGCTGAAACTATAGTGACCAGACATTCCGATTTTATAGGAACAGTTCTGATATTCGGGGCTTTGTCTTCTGTAGTCGTCTATTACACTCTACCCATCCTGATTTTTCACACTTGCTATGGGGGGACGGGGACTGAAGTCACAGTCCATAGACAAGCCAAATCAGGATTGTAATTAGAGTCTAGGTATAGGTCAAAGGTTGAAGCCAGATCGGGGGCAGGACTGGAGCAGTCAGTGGTTTGAGTATTGGACCAGGGCTGTGAGTTCAATCCTTGAGGGAGCTATTTAGGGTTCAGGGGCAAAAATCTATCGGATGATTTAGTTGGGGATTGGTCCTGCTTTGAGCAGGGGGTTGGGCTAGATGACCTCCTGAGATCCCTTCCAACCATGATATTCTATGATTCTGTGGCCACCAAACTCTCAAATCTGAACATCCCCGAACTTGGGAGCTGAGGCCCATCTTTAATCAGTGGTTATGTTCCAATGTTTTTAATGGTCAGTGTATTTTACTTAATCTAATTTGTCTTCACAGCAACCTTGTAAAGAAGTATTGTGCTAACTAGTGTGTGTGTGCTGCTTCCCTCTACTGGATGGAATTAGAACTACTCACCACTATGCCCAGATTTTTAAAGATATTCAGGCATTGCAGCACTTAGCATTGTAATGTCTGATTTAGGAGCGTAAGTCTCATTTTCAAAAGAGATTTAGGTACTTAGCAACCAGCCAGAATCCCAGAGGGTGCATGGCTGGGTTGGCTTGTTCTTGCTCACTAGGTCAGTGTAAGGCTCTGGGTTAGAAGCAGTCAGTCCTGGTGGTTAGAGCCAGAGGAAAAGAACAGGTACAAGAGTCAAAGTCAACCACAGAGTTGGGAGCAGGCTGAGGGTAGCGCTAAAACTAAGGTCCAGGGCCAGGCTGTGGAACAGAATTGAAGTCAGAGTCCATAGACAAGCCAAATCAGGATTGTAATTAGAGTCTAGGTATAGGTCAAATGTTGAAGCCAGGTCGGGGGCAGGACTGGAGCAGTCAGCATGAATGGAGTAGAGGCTAGATTAGGCTGAAACAGACTGGGGCAGGAACAGGAACTGGCTCGAGAGCAGGCTAGAAGCCTAGGGAATCTGTAACACTGTGAGGCAGCTGAAGGGTTCCTAGCCAAGTAGTGAGGCTGTACCACAGACTAAGTAGAAGCCCTGGTGGGCTTGGGGAAATACTTGTGTCTGGGAGGGTGTCATCTAATCCAGGCCTGGTGCAGAGACAGGCTGCCGCAGCATGCCTGAGTGTTGAGTTATTGGGGGCTCTGCTGAGAAGCTGTAGCATGCCTGGGTTATGAGTCATGGCCACTGAGTGAGCAACTCTGGTCTGGCTGCAGGTTGCCTCACACTCAAGTTCTAATTGATCATCATATGTGGGGTCAGGAAGAAATTTTTCCACAGGTCAGAGTGGCAGGGACGGTGGGGGGCGGGGTTGCCTTCCCCTGCAGTGTGTGGGTGCAGGTCACTTGCCAGGGGGGTTATCTGGGAATATCTCATGTAAACATTTCCCTGCCATGGTAGGGGCCTGGGGCACTGAGGCATCTCAGTCCCTTCTATTCTATGCCTGTGGCACATAATAGTTTTAAGAGCATAACTTATAAAAATGGCCCTACTGGGTCAGACCAAAGGTCCATCTAGCCCATTATCCTGTCCTATGACAGTGGCCAGTGCCAGGTGCCCAGGAGGGACTAAACAGAACAGGGAATCATCAAGTGAGCCATCTTCTCTTGTCTCCCACGGTCTGTAATACTAAGGTCTAATTTAGGTTGTTGGGTTTAGTGTGCAGGTGCTGGGTGCTGCTGATGACCCATGATATACAGGAGTCAGACTAGATGATCTGGTGGTCACTTCTGACCTTAAACTCTATTATTCTGTGACTTTGAATGATTTGCCAAGACTACAGCCTGGATAAGTGTCAGAGCTGAGTTTAGAGCTAAGTATTCCCAGCCCCTTGCTTAAACCACACCTCTCTGACAGAGTGTAATCCCTCGCTCAGTATACTGTTCTATGATCAGTTTGTAGTGAGTTAGACTTGCTGCTTTTCATTTTACAGTTGTCTTGGGCTCAGTCCACTATCCCTACAATGTCACTACTAGTAAAAAACAAACAAACAAAAAAACATTATTGGATGCAGGGGAGACTGAATATTTCACTGCATTATTTCTGATTGCATACTGTTTTATTACATTAGATCAGGGTTTCCCATGCCTCGAGGCATAACCCGCTCGGGGTGGTCACTAAGTCATATGAAAAATCTAACACTTTGCAAAAAATAATCCAATACATTAAATGTTATTTTTTAAAAATGATACTCAAAAGAATCCCTGCAGTAGTGTGTCTATTTTAAGACATCATTTCCTTGTAACCTCAAAACTTCAGCTAGTGTGAATTGGCGTTTCGGAGATTCTAAAGCTAGAAAGGACCATTGTGATCATCCAGTCTGACCTCGCGTAAAACACAGGCCATTGAACTCACTGAAATAATTCCTGTTTGCAGTGTAAAATCTGAGTGTGGGCCATAGGCTGCCACAGCGTCTGCAAATATAACAGCACTGGAGCATTCCAGGATTTACCCTCTATGTAACAATAGAAGCCACATTAAAAAGCATATCACATGTATGCCACGAAGTGCAGATCCCCCGTACGCAGAGTTTGAACAACATGTCACTGAATTGGAAGCCGAGCTCTATTTGCTGAAATTACTAAGATGAGAGGATGCTGCTGAACCTCACGTGTCCAGGTTGCATATGTTATTGAGGATTTGTTGGAGCTCAGTTTTGACTGAGAGGTAATAAAAACAGGTAAGTTGTTTGGTGAAAAAGATCGTGCCATGTGATTCCAATGAGAGCCTAAGTTAAGAACAGAAGTGCAGCTTGTCCTGACAAAAGCAGTTCTCACCCCTTGCTGGCACTTTCGATAATCCATCTTGGGTGGTGTGGTTAGCCCCTTGGGGCACTTAAGTCGAATGTGAATGTTTGGTCCATGCACAACAGAGCAAAAGCATTCGGCAGAAAAATTGGACATCAGCCTTCCTGAGCTCAAGGAAGACAAATGGGATAATTCCCTCTTGTTTCAGACTCAGCAAAGAGAACTGAGGAGCCAGCTGGAAACCATCAGAAACTCGTAATTCAGCATGTGGAGGAATTCCAGCTTCATCTGATGACCCACCAAGAGGAAAGAGGTAGATTACCAACCCCTTCTTTCAAAGTGCAGCTGAAATGAGAGCACTGCCTACCTCGTTAGCACCATCATATCTCAGTGCCTTCCAACTAATTAAAAAATAACAATAAAAACCTCAAGAATAAATAGTGTCTCTCCTCCCTACCTGTAGAACTAAAATCCCAGACAGGTAGGGTATTTTTATGAGTGCATTTAACTGGGTCAGATTCATGTGTGAAGAGCTATGTCGGAAAGTTAAGTTGAAGACATGAGTGTTGCCTTTGGTTCTAGGTGTTGTGGAGTATATGGTCATTCCTACCTCTTATGGGGATGAATTCCTATTGGGTGACAGTTTTATTGTTCCAATAGATCATAGCTGTAAAGGGAGGTCATGCTCATGGATGGAGATGTGATGATCTTGTAGGAAGCTCAGGCCAATCTCACAGAGGTTTTTGATATTAGAGCAGAGATCTTGAATTGGGTGCTGTATTTATTGGGGGCCAGTGCAGAGTTGAGTGATGGTTGTGATGTGTTCCTGCTGCCCTGCTTTGCTCAGCAGATGTGCTGCTGCATTTTGTACCAAGTGAATTTTTTCAACATGCGTGAGTGGATTAATCTTTAGATACAATGACTTTCAGTAAGCTAAGCCTGAAGGTCACAAATGCATGGATCTCTGTAGCAAGATGGTGCAGTCTTATGGCCAGCACAGGCGGAAGGGAGCATTTTTAGCTGCTTTGTCTATTTGGCTATCTAGATGCATAGGAGTCCAAGGGATGAAAATGTGAAGAAATATTTTTAGTCCATACACAGTTAGTAAAAGAGGATCTTATGAAGGAGGTGAATTCATCAAAACACTTTCCTCTTCCTACCAGCATTTGCCTTTGAGTTACCTGGGTTCAGCTTTAGCCAGCTGTTCTTCATCTCTCTGATAGGCATTGGGAGAGCTGGGAGATCCTGCTGCTAATTATCTGTGTGAAAGCAGTGGAGAGCTGGGTATCATCTGCATGTGGCAGGCGTTTCATCTCATATTGTCTAATCAGGTCCCCCAGAGGTTTCATATAGATGTTGAGTAGAGTGGTAGACAGAACTAAACAGTGAGAGGCCCCCGGAAGAGGGTTCTAGGAACAGACGAGCAGTTGTCAGTTTTGCCTTTTTGGGTTCAGTCTGAGAGGCTTTTCTGTTCACCCATGCAGCTTCTTGATGGTGGAGCAGGCATATTTGGTGATCAACGATATCAAATACCATAGCGAGATCCAGCAGGATGAGGATGGAGGAGGTCATCCACCAGAACAAGTGCTGTCTCTGTACCATGCCCTGGCTAGAAGCCTGGCTGGGAGGGATCCAGGATACTGTCAGCTGGTGTTTGCTTCTTACAGACCTCTCTGATGGCAAGGACCTGCAACAGACTTTCACTAGGGAGAAACTCAGCAGAGTTCAGCTATTTCTGGACGAGACTTTATGGTAGTTGCATAAGTCTCGAAAGTTCTCATCCTGTTTAAGACTTGGTATCTGCACAAATCAGGTTTCTCTTTAATGGTGGAGATAAAAAACTTATCACACTTGCCTGTCAGTTTGTTCGTCTTCTCATTAAAGTAACATGTAGACAATAAAAAGGTAAACACTAGCAATTTCTTCTGTATTCTGTGTTGTAGGAACAAAATCCTCAGAAGCCAAGGGGGAAAATATACGGACTAAATCCATAGTTTGCTGATTGAAAGTGGGGAAACTGGAAAAAAAATCAGTATTTATTAGTGTCCAGACATTTTGAACAGTTTGTCAAAAGTTATGGTTCATTAAAATGACACGTTAGCACTCAGAAAATATCAGATTAAATGCCCTGTCATTTCATGGAGGCCTGTTTGTCTGTCACCATGCTGAACCGGGATCTGTCAATCATGAAGAAGAAATGCTGTCTCCAGAGGAGCTGAATTAGTGCTGGAAATCAGCAGATGAAGAAATGATACAATAGCCTGTATGTGTAAATAGCAGATGATAGATACAAGGAAATTAGTGAAGAGTGGCAAAGAATTGAATTCGAAGTGGAGCCCAAATTGCTTCTCACTTCCACCCACGGTCCCTTCATGTCAGGCTAGGGCACTTTGACAAGACAGTGTGGGGAAGCTTACATTGCTTTTACTCACTTTGAACTTGGTCTGTGTATGAAGAGAGATAATTTAGTTTCCTATGAATGGCTCACCTTTCATACGCAATAAATTGACACACACACTTAACGTGAAATGGAAAAAGTACTTACTTGAAAGAGCATTTACTGGATTTGATCAGGATAATTGTCTTTCCGATATCATCAAGAGATGAAATAGTTGTATGTTAGATTATTATTCTCAGTTTTATGAAGGAGTTGAATATTACAGTTGTTCAAAACTAATGAAACATCTATGAAGGGACACAGAGATCTACAAAACTGGCCAGAAAATGGACTCCCTGCGGAGCTGTATCTTCCTAATAGTCCTGCAATATCTGATGTGGAGAGGTTCTTACAGGTTCAGTCATATACTTAACCTAAACTACTTGTCCTGCACTAATAGTTTTCCTGAATTTTGAAAACAAAATTAAGTGAATACAATGGAAGGAAAGACGAGAGGAAAGAGGGAAGGGGAGAAATGAATGAGAAAATAGACAGCATTGCTAATAAGCTTCTGAAGTGATTATTGCTGGTCTTTGAGAAATTCACTGGAGTAAAATCAGAAAGTCTGAGGAATTCTCCCACTTCTAAAACACCTTTCTGTAACAGAGCTTTGTATTGGGGGAATCAAGTAAGAATGTGGCACTGTTTTTTTTTTTTAAAAAAAGTGAAGTGCTTGTGTTTAAAAAGCCTTATCCAAAGCTCAGTTAAGCCAATGCAAAGACTCCAATTGACTTCAATAGACTTTGGATCAGATCCAAAATGTAGGACTGGGAATTGGGAGATTTTTTCCTCTATGCCCAGCTCTGCCACAGGCTTCCTGCATGACCCCCAAGCAAGACATTTAAGTCCAGTGCCTCAATTTCCACATCTTTAAAGGATTTATTGTACTTCCTAGAGGTATTGTCAGGCTTAATACTTTGTAAAACATTGATACCCTTACAAATAAAAATTAATAAAGGATTAAATGATGAGAATATAATTAATGCAAATCAACATGGGTTTATGGAAAATAGACCCTGTCGAACTAACTTGATTTTTTAAATGAGATTACGAATTTAGTTGTGAAAGGTAATATTGTTGGCGTAATATACTTAGACTTCTGTAAGGTGTTTGACTTGGTACTGCACAACATTTTGATTAAAAAACTAGAGCCATATAAAATTAACATGGCATCCACTAAATGGATTCAAAACCGATAGATTTCATAGTATAACTGTAAATGGGGAATTGTCACTGAGAGGGTGTATTTCAAGTGAGGTCCTGCAGGGATCGGTCTTGGCCTTATGATATTTAAATTTTTATTAGTGATCTGGAAGAAAACACAAAATCATCACAGATAAAGTTTGCAGATGACACAAAACTTGGGGGAGTGATAAATAATAAAGAGGACAGGTCACTGATTCAGAGCATGATAAACTGTAGACAAGCAAACAACATGTGTTTTAATATGGCTAAATATATCCATTTAGGGACAAAGAATATCAAGCTGTCTGGAATGGGTCAAGACCGTGAGTACCAACCTCAGTGCAGACTGTCGAGGAACAGGACACAAACCTCAAATTGGTTGTATGTTCTATAGTTAGACATTACCAACCAAATAACAAGTGTGAACTCCAAAAACACTGTAACAGCCTTAACATGGAGTCACAGACATTTGCGTTGGGCACTCCAGTCTATCTTGCCACCCAGGCAAGCCTATCTTTGTGATAGATAACCCCTTACACCAAAAATCACAACGATATTCTGGTTACTCCCAGTTCCAAGGTACCAGTCATTTACCCCGGGTCAACTGTGCTACAGAACTCAAATGAAAGATAATGCTTTGTAGTCAATCCGATAATAAACTCTAAAGATTTATTAACTAGGAAAAACAAATGAGAGGTATTTACAAGGTTAAAGAAGTAAACATACATACACAAATGAGATTCAGTCTTAGGTTCCAAAAGATGATAGTAGCTGCTATAATATGCAAACTTTATATGTCCTTTAGGGCTAAGCCTAGCAAAACAACTGGGGGCCTTTGCTTGTGCTTAGTGCTTCTTTCAAGCAGCAATAAGAACCTAGTTTCTTCTTGTCAGGACTTTTATCCACTCTATCCTCTTCCTGGTGTGGGAGGGGGAGAGGAATACAATAAACAGCGTCTATGTTCTGTGATGTCTCACAATGGCTCATTTGGTTTTAAAGGCCTTCGCATTGGACAGGACCTAACATCTTTTGTGGGAAGCCAGCATTTGCCTTAGAGAAGGTTTCTCTCCTGTTTGAGAAGTTACTAGGGTTACCAAACAGCAAGCATGAAAAATTGGGATGGGAGTGGGGAGGGTAATAGGAGCCTATATATGAAAAAGACCCAAAAATCTGGACTGTCCCTACAAAATAGGGGCATCTGGTCACCCTAGAAGTTGCACAGTTACAGAGGTTTACAATGTAAATAAGGGTTGGGCAAACTAAGGCCTGTGGGCCAGATCTGGCCCACCAGCCATTTTAATCTGCCCCTCAAACACCCACTGGGGCTCTGGAGCAGCCCCCCAACACTGCTCCAGCCAGGAAGCAGGGTTGGGGGGCTGCTCCATGCGGCTCCTGGAAGCAGCAGCGTGGCCCCCCTCTGGCTCCTACACATAGGGGCAGCCAGGGGGTTCTGCTCCACACGCTGCCCCTGTCCCACAGCTCCCATTGGCTGGAAGCCCTGGTCCCCTTCCCACCCTCCGAACCCCTTAGTCACAGCCTGGAGCACCCTCCTGCACCCCAAGCCCCTCATCCCCTGCTCCACTCCAGAGGCCACACCCCCAGCTGGATCTCTCAACCCTCCCATATCCCAAACCCTTGCCCCAGCCCTGATACCCTTCCCACCCTCCAAACCCCTTGAGCCCAGGCTGGAGCACCCTCCTGCACTCGAAATCCCTCATCCCCAGACCCACCCCAGAACACACATTCCAAATCAGAGCCCTCACCCCCCCACACACACACCTCACTCCCCAGTCCAGAGCCCGGTCCTGCACCCTGAACTCCTCATTTCTGGCCACACCCTGGAGCCCTCACCGCCTTCCACACCCCAACCCCAATTTTGTGAGCATGGCCCGCCATACAATTTCTATTTTCAGATGTGTCCCTCAGTCCAACATGTTTGCCCACCCCTGTTGTAGACCTCAATATAACTTTATATAGCGGACTACAAATGTTATGAGATCAATACATGCAGCATTCTACAAGCATTTTATCAGCTCTAAACACTAAATGCATTCTCATCAACTTAACATCTATTTTAACAATGCTAACACACACCTGAGCCAGATTGGTTTCCAGTTCTGCATTTGTTAGTATTCAGTGAGGTGCAGGGGCCTTAGCATAAGCTGGCACCTGGTCTGCCAGTGTCACACTTACATGACTGAGGCCTCTGTCCTGGGAAGTAGTGACTCTGAATAAGGTTTGGGAGTCATGGTGGATAATCAGCTGAACATGAGTTCCTAATGTGATACTGTGGCCAAAAGAGGTACAGGTATGTCGCATCTTGCATGAGGGTTCGGTTCCGCAGTTTCCGCATAAAGCGGAAACCGCATATAGCTGAAACCCCATTGACTTCAATGGTGGGTGAAACAAAGTTTTTATATTTTTAGTTTTTCCTTTCTTTTTTTGGGGGGTGGGAAACCGCATAAAGTGGAAATCGTGCAAGTTAAATGTGCGTAAAACGCGCCATGCCTGTAATGCAATGCTGGGGGTGGGGGAGTATAAACAGGGGAATCTTGAGTAGCAGAGAGGTTATTTTACCTCTATATTTGGCACTGGTGTGACCGCTGCTGGAGTACTGTGTCCAGTTCTGATGTCCATAATTCAAGAAAGATGTTGATAAATTGGAGAAGGTTCAGAGAGGAGCCATGAGAATAATTAAAGTATTAGACAACGTGGCTTATAGCATTAGAGTCAAGGAGCTCCATCTATTTATCTTAACAAAGAGACAGTTAAGGGGTAACTTGAGTACAGTCTAGAAATATCTGCATGGGAACAAATATTTAGTAATGGGCTCTTCAGCCTAGCAGAGAGAGGTAGAACACCATCCAAAGAGAGGAAATTGAATCTAGAGATTCAGGCTTACCAAGAGTCATGGTGGATTCTTCATCAATGATAATTTTAAAGCAAGATTGGATGTTTTTCTAAAAGATCTGCTCTAGGAATTACTTTGGGGAAGGTCTATGGCTTGTGTTCTACAGGGGGTCTGAACAGATGATAATTATAGTTTCTTCTGTCCTTGGTACCTTTGAACCTATAAAAAGTGCTACCAGAGCACGAAGTATTATTACTGTTTAGTAAATAACCCATTTTACACTCAGCATGGATCAATTCTTTATTTTTAAGATGTGAAGGATTTGGAAACAGTTCCATTAATAAAAGAGTCCCACAAATTACATTTTCTCTTATGTTTGTACTTTGAATGTCATTCACATGTTTATTTAGCTGTGTGTGTGTGTGTCACTAGATGTAGCACAGAAACAGAAGGACAGAGTTCCCCTCCCTCAGGAAGCTCTGACAGAGGATCTGTGTAAATGTGCTTCCTCTTCCTCTCACTCCCCAAACTTAAGGTCAGAGGATCTGGAAAATTCTCCTCCACCCTGTGGCTTGATCTGATGATTGTAATAGTGCCTCAACTCCCCCTTTGCCTTCCGCTCCCCGCCCTTCCCTGTCCCAGGCTGGTAACCCTTTCAAGCCTTTGTCATGCTGTTGTCTGTAATCCTCACACTTTGACTAGGGAGACAGAGACATTTAAGCCTTGTGTTTTTACAGTGTGTTTGGGCCAGTCTCAAAAGTTTCAGAGAATCGGCTAGCTTAGGTGCTCAGGAGTTTGGTTGTTTCTCTGAACCTTTTGGCTCTGCAGAGCTCAGAAGAACAGTGTTTTAGATAGTATTCTGAATCATCTCCTCCTGCTCCCAGCTACACACATACACACACACACACACTTTTTAAAAGAGTTAACTGATTTTTTTTGTAACTACAAAAGTTTGGGTTTGAGGCAATTTTACTGACAGGGCCTGGTGTGGAGGAACAAACACCAGCTTGAGAGTAGGGAATTCCTGCCTTCAAACTTTAGCTTTGCTACACAGTGAGGGCCTCCACACTAGTAACTGCCCTATTGCCAGTTGACCTGGTGGGACTGCACCAGTGTTTACATCAGTGATGCAATGCAGCCCGTCTCACTATCCTGTTTTGGGTGGGGTTATGCTCCACCTCTACACTCAGCACGCTAGTTAAGTATTATAGGGGCACTGCCCTTGGGTACCTTAGAATTGTAGGACTGGAACTTCAGTTGAGGTCTGAAGTTGAGGTCTGTAAGTCATCTAGACCAGTCCCCTGCACTGAGGCAGGACTAGGTATTGGTCCATCCGTGGCAGGTGTTTGTCTAACCTGTTCTTAAAAACCTCCAGGGACAGAGATTCCACAACTTCCCTAAGTAACTTGTTCCAGTGCTTAAATACCCTGGCAGGAAGTTTTTCCTAATGTCCAAAATAAATTGCGATTGCTGCAATTTAAAGCCCATTGCTTCTTGTCCTGTCCTCAGTGGATAAGGAGAAGTATTTATCAGCCTCCTTTTTATAACAACCTTTTATGTATTTGAAGACTGTTATCCCGTCCCCCCTCAGTCTTCTCTTCTCCAGACTAAAACAAGCCAGTTTTTTCAATCTTTCCTCATAGGTCATGTTTTCTAGACCTTTAATCACTTTTGTTGCTCTCCTTTGGACTTTCTCAAATTTGTGCACATCTTTCCCCGAGTGTGGTGCCCAGAACTGGACACAATACTTCAGTTGAGGTCTTATCAGCACTGAGTGGAATGGAAGACTTACTTCTCATGTCTTGCTTTCAACACTCTTACTAACACATCCCAGATTGTTGTTTTCAACAGTATTATATTTTCAACTCATATTTAGTTTGTGATCCACTATAACTCCTGGATCCTTTTCTGCAGTTACTCCATCATAGACATTTCCCATTTTGTATTTTTGCAGTTGATTATTCCTTCTTAAGTGGAGTACTTTGCATCTGTCCATATTGAATTTCATCCTATTTATGTTAGATCATTTCTCCAGTTTGTCAAGATCATTTTGAATTCTAACCCTGTCCTCCAAAGTGCCTGCAACTCTGCCAACTTGGTATCATCCACAAACTTTATAAGTGTACTCTTTAGACCATTATCCAAATCATTTATAAAGATATTGATTAGAACCAGGACAGATCCCTGCAGTATTCCACTTGATATGCCCTTTCAGCTTAACTATGAGCCATTGATAACTACTCTTTGAGTATGGTTTTCCAATCAGTTATGCACCCACCTTATAATAGCACCATCTAGGCTGTATTTCCCTAGTTTGTTTACGAGAGGATCATGTGAGACAGTATTAAAAGCTTTACTAAAGTAGAGATACATTACACCTACCGCTTCCCCCTAGCCACAAAGCTTGTTACCTTGTCAAAGAAAAATATTAGTTCATGGCACAGCTCTCAAACAGTGACCTGTAAGGCAGTTGGAATGGTATTTGGGAAGCCCAAAGAAATCATATGAAAAAGGGACAGATTATCTGGGAAGTACATCAATTTTCAGAACATATTAGGGTGACCAGACAGCAAGTGTGAAAAATCAGGACAGAGGTTAGGGGGCAATAGGAGCCTATATAAGAAAAAGACCCCAAAATCAGGACTGTCCCTATACAATCAGGATACCTAGTCACCCTACAACATATTTCCAAAATGAAGTTAAGTGACTAAATGACCAGAAGTAACACCAGTCCTGAAAACACAGCACAAAGCCTTTCATCAAGGTGTCTCAGCAATACATATGGGGAAAGAGAGACTAGCAATTAATGGAATGCATCCTGGCAGCTTAGTGGTGGAAGTTCTGTTTATCACCCCCAGCCACCTTGCAAACCAGCAGCCTGAGTTCTTGAATGTGAAATTGACTGGGTAGAGTGTCACTTTCATGTCAGGATCTGTACAATGGACTGGTGGGACAGAGTTGTTCTGAAGATCTGGGAGAGAGAGAACAGTGGCTGCAGAACCTTCGAGAAAGGAAGGAGACCTTTCTCTCTCTCTCTCCATGAGGAACTGGCTCTCATGTTGCAGCTCCAGCCCATTGGGATGGTCGCTATGCTCCATGGGAAAGAGAGAGTAGCAATCACCTGTGGAACATGAAGACAACTCTGGGTACTGTTGTGCTGCATGGCAATACAGTCACAATCCTGCCAATCTTAAGTGTTCAGAAACCACAAATCAGGCCACAAAAGTCATGAGATTTTTTTAAAAAAATTGGGGTTGTTTTTATTTGTCTTCTGGATTTTGAGCCTGTAGGGTGTCCCTGAGTCACATTTTCAAGCCTTTCTCTGCAACCATACGGGCTGAAAACTCACTTTTTAAATAAAATGAAAACTGGGTTTCTCATGTAGTCACTTGTCTCTAGGAGCCAGGTCTTTACAAAAAACACTAAATAGCATGATACACAATACAGTCACAAGATTTGGCAGCATTGCAATCAAATGCTGCAGTGTTCCGTTATCGAGGTGGCAAATGTGCCTCAAATTACAGAGGAATATGAACATGTTTCTGGAACTGAGCTGGGGCTACAGGTGGAACCCATGTACCCATTCCTGGTTTGCCCCCATCAAGCCAAAGCCAAATAATATAGCATCAAATATAAAACAATAGTGTGGTGATGTACTCTTTGGCCAGTGGTTGAAGTATACAGAACCAGGAGAGGGCGCTCTTGCCACACTGGCCAAGGAGGAAGGAGAAGCTGTGAGGTAGCTCTGCTTACTCTAGCAAAGAAGAGGAAAGGGATGGGAAAACTGCACTCACCCCAATTCTTTCTTTACTGTAACCCTTTCATGGCCAGATCCCAAATGTTTACATAAAGTGGCCCAATAAAGTACATGATACTAATATATTTTTTAAAATCTTTGGGCTTTTCACAGTTGGGCAGAGGAGCACAAACACACACACACCCCCGCTCCATAATAGAACCTCTCTCAGACCAAGCATAACCGTTCGGCATTGGGGCTTTTTAAACTTTCCCTTGCTTGGCCACCATTTTGAATTCAGTCACGTAGCATGGCTTAGCCAACTGCTGTGCTTAACTTGCTGGTTGGGTGAGGTGGTGGAAAGGGTCCTATTACTTTTGCTATAGTAGAGCTGGGAGTGAGGGAAGGAGAAGGGGAAGAGGCCAGTTTTCATTCACAGGAAGGCTGCATCTGATCTTTACAAAACAATGGCAGTGACCATGCCAACCTGAAACCGGCCCCCTGCCCTGGGTGTTCAGGCCACATCCACATCCATAAAAATAACAAAAGACAGCATGATACTTTGAGTAGAACCTCTCATCACCAGAGCTGTCATTCCTCTGGCAGGAATGTCCTTGCCTGAATCAACTCCAGCCCCACCCTGATGAACTCTATTCTTTGGGTCGATGATCAGGTTGATTTGTTCACATTCAGGAGGAGTCCCAGTCTCTTGAAAGTGGTTCTGACTAATCGGACTCGAGACTCTACCTGTTCCCTGGATCACTCATGTAGTAGCCAGTCGTCAAGGCAGGGATACACCTGCACCTGTCTCCTCCGGAGGAAGACTGCCATGAATGACAATGCACTTGGTGAACACTCATCATGAATCTGTTGAGTCATCGCAGGTCTAGGGTGGGTCTGAGCCCCCCTTGGGTTTGGGAACTAGGAAATAAAGGGAATAGAATCCCTTGCCCCTTAATTCCTGAGGAACCTCCTCCACTGCTTCTGCTGTGAGAAGCGTCTGCACCTCCTGGATAAGGAGCTGCTCATGAGAAGGGTCCTTGAAGAGGGATGGGAAGGCGACAGGACATGGGGTGAGGAGCAGAAGTCAATACAGAGATGCCTACATATACCACTTCTACCATGTGAAGAACCCAGAGGTCCAATGTTATTTGGGACCAAACACGGTAAAAGTGGGACAGATGATTCATAAAACAGGGGAAAGGATCCAGTGTAATGGCAGGTGCGCCGCCCTTGCACACACCTTCAAAAGGCCTTTTTAAAGCCCGATGAAGGTTTGGTTGGGCCTAGGCCCTGACCAGAAAAGGGATTGGAATGTTTGCACCTGTCATTCCTGCCCCTACACCTATAAAAATCCTGCCTCGGCCTAGGAAGTTATGGACGCTGTTGTTTCAGTTGGGGCTTGAAATGTCATTGGGTTGCTGGGGTGTGCATACCCAATGACTTCATAGTCACCCGGCAGTCTTTGTGAAGCTTGGAGTCTGCTCCAAAAATAACCCTGCACCTTTGAATGACAGTTACTGCAGGGTTTGCTGCAGCTCCGGGAGTAACCTGGACACCTGTAGCCATGAGCTCCTCTTCATGGCTACTCCTGAGGAAAGTGGGCGGGCGGCTGAGTCTGCCAAGTCCAATGAAGCCCAGAGGGAGGTTCGCGTCACTGCTTTCCCTTCATCAATGATAGCTGAGAACTTGGCTCTGGAGTCTGGTGGAATTAGCTCATTAAACTTCAACATGGAGGCCCATGAGTTGAAGTTGTGCCTGCTGAGGATAGCTTGCTGGTTAGCTAGCTTCAGCTGCAGGTCACCAGTTGGGTAGATTTTCCTGCCGAAAAGGTTCATCCTTTTCGACTCCTTGGATTTAGGGGCCAGCCCTTGCTGCCCTGCCTTTCTCTCTCATTCACTGTCCATACTATGAGGGAACATGGTTGTGGGGGAGGGAACAGGTACTCATATCCCTTGGAGGGTAGGAAGTAGTTGTGCTCTGTCCCCCCTAGAGGTGGGTGGGTTTGAGGCAGGGGTCTGCCACAGAGTCTTAATATTGCGCTGGATAGTTTTTATTAGAGGCAAAGCTACCCTGGATGGTCCCTCTGGCATAAGGATGTCGACCATGGGGTCTCTGGGCTCGAACACCACCTCTGCCTATAACCTCAAGTTACAAGCAATCCTTCGTAGAAGGTCCTGGTGGGCCCGATGGTCAACTGAGGGAGGGCCCGAGGTTGAAGCTTCCACCATCACTTCATCTGGGGATGAAGAGGAGGTGGCCAGAGGTGGTATGGGGTCCTTCTGACCCTCTGGCTCCCTGACCTCCTCCTGTTCAATGTCCAGGACCTGTGTGGTGACCGTAGACGAGGTGGCAGAAGCCTGGCCTTGCAATGGGTCGTACCTCGGACTTGCCTTGGCAGTGACCTGGGCCAGCTGTGGGGCTTGCGCCAAGGTCACCTTGGAAGCACAGGGTGTAGGCCAGTCCTTGGATGTCTGGGGTGGTCGGTGCTCTGAGACCACTGAATGGGAGCCCCTGGAAAGGAATCACTGGTCCTGATGGTAAGCCCAGGGTGTCCAAAAAGTCCATTGCACCAGAAGCTGCCACTGGAGTTGCCATGCTATTGGTGCCTCCCTCTGTCACTTGTTGGATCTATACCTGTTGTGATCAGAATAGCACGAGTCACCATCCAAGTCCGAAGACACAGATCTTGAGTGAGATGACCACGGTGGAGCCACATGGTGCAGTGCCAGAGACCTGCACTGAGTTGATGATCCAGGGGACAGGAATCAGTTGTTGGGGACCAGTGTCATAGATCTGATGCCGGGCACCAATGCTGTGGATCGGGTGCTGCGGACCAGTGCCGAGGATCAATGCCTGTCCTCTCTCAGAGCTGGGGATCGCTGCTGCTCCTTCGGTGCTGGGGATCATCATACCGCTGGTGCCGGGGAACCCCTCGTGGAGTCTGGAGCTGCAGAGCGTTGCCTTGAGGATGGCGATCTTGAGTGGTGCCATGGGAAACAGTGCTGGCTGGAGAGGGTGACCATCACATCATGGCTGGCTTATCTCCAGATGGCGCCGGTCATGGTGGCACCGGGGGTTTATCTCTGATCACTAGGGACTGAGGAGCCGTCATCTCTATCAAGTCTCCGGTGGCTTCAAAAGTATTTGGGGTGGAGGGTAACTCCAACTCCTCCACCTGGCACTGCCCATCACAGGAGTCGCTGTGCACTGGAATCGACAGTCTCACCATGGGAACTGATGTTGATGGCACCAACTCTTGCTGCTAGGATGCTGAGGACTCCTTTATGGGATGCCCTGGTACCGCGCCTGCAGGTCCCGCTGTTTTCTTCACCAGGGAGAGCCCTCTGTCGGCTTTTCTATGCTGCTTGTACGGCACTGATGAATGCAAGCAGTGCCGGGCTGTCTGCATCCTGCGGTGCCGGAGAGCACTAGTGCTAAGGGTCTCTTAGAGTAGAGTCCTTCCTTGGCACCATGTCACATACCGATGCTGGGGCACTCCGTACAGATGCGCTCAGTGCAGGGTCCTGGTGATCTGCAGCAGACTGGGGATGGAGGACAGATTCCATGAGCAACTGCTTCAATCGGAAATCTCGCTCCTTTTTAGTTCTAGGGCAGAAAGTGCTGCAAATCTTGTACCTTTCTGTCTGGTACGTCTCCCTCAGACACTTCTTCAGACACAAGCCGTGGAGGTCGCTTGTTGACATAGGCTTGCTGCAGGTTGCAAGAGATTTAAACCTTTGGGTTCGCAGCATGTCCCAGAGCCCAAGGTAGGGCGTGAGATTGGAGAAACCTCACTGACAAGCCTCACTAGATACAATATATACACTAACTGCTAAGACTAACTACAACTAAATGAGGCTAAGCTAAATATATGAAAGAATGCTAAGGGAAGCACTTGCTAAGCAAGCAACCACAGTTCCAAGGACCGTCACTGGTGGTAAGAAGGAACTGAGGAGTCGCTGGGTCAGCAGGGTCATATATTGAACGCCATGAAGGTGCCACTCAGGGGGCTCCACAGCCAACCTGACAAGAGCTGCTAAGGGAAAACTTTCTGATGACTGTGCACGCAGTGCACATATACCTGATTGGAATGGACATGAGCAAGCACTTGAAGAAGAACTGAAGGTTTATTATAAAGAAATAAAAAGAAAGAACAAGAAGAGAGTTGTTAAATGGTAAAGCAATCAGATACCTACTGAGACTTTAAGGTCCATATATTGGGTTCTTAGCAGTACTGGTGAGTTTGCTGGCTTGAAAGTCGCTCTGGGATACATCTACTGCTTGGATGGGTCATTCAGTCTTTGTTCAGAGCTTCATTTGCAGAAAAGTTAGTCCAGACGTAAGAAGCAAATTTGAAAACAAAATGGAGGTGATACAGCTGCCTTTTATATTATTTTTCCATGTGGCTTCTACTTTCTTTGTCCCAAACACAAGCTGCATAGCACATGGCATGGAAAAGCCTTAGAGTTCTGCCTATAGGCATACCCCTACATGTCTTGCTTACTCTCAGGACATATAGGGCTCCTCTCAGTGGATTCATTGTATAGCTGATGACTCTTGATGGACCATCGACCAGGCTAGGCAGTGATGATGCCAATCTGTCTGGGGATGTCACCCAGAAACACAGCACAAGTTTGGAAATACAGATATAATACACATAGCTAAAATTCACAATACAAAGGTGATACAAATATATAAACAGGATTATCATAGTTGGCAAATCATAACATTTTCACAGAGACCTTACATGGCATATCTGGCATGAGTCATTGCAATTTTATAATATTGGTCTCACTAATGGTCTCCCATATTCCATACAGCATCACAGTGGATGCATTGAAAGAGAAGAAGCAGGGGTGCAATGTTTTCTGACAATCCTCAGCCGGTGGGTGGCCTCGGGGGGCTAGTTATCAACCAGCATTAGAGAAAATAGCCCCAGAATTACAGGACAATAACTGGCTCCTTTGCAGCTCCCCATTTTAGCTCAAAAGCAGACTCCGGCCCATTGCTGGGAAAGTTAGGGGAAGGCTGCACTGCTGTTGAACATGTTGTTCCTATTCTGTGGCTAGACAGTCAATCCAGCATCTTTCAGGAGCACCAAATGCATTTTCAGAATATTTTATGAAGTCTAAAAGTACCCATGTAAACCTGAATTATTTCATATTGATTTAATTGATTTATAAAGAATAATTCAAAACTCCCAGCTTGCATACTTAGCCTGATGTTTTTGGTGTTATACTTAGACAGTGCCTTCCTTAGCAGGAGCAAAAGACACCCACCACGTGCAAATTGCTAGTGTGCCTCCATTTCTCCATTCTGTCTAGACTGAGCAAACATTTTAGGTTCTATCAGTTTTTGTGGTCTGCAATTAGAAAAGCTAAAAAAAGATACAGGTCGGTCTAGTTCTTCTGCATGGTGATTTATTGCAGACACATAGGCCAGGCACTGAACACTGCACCAACATGTCTCACCCACAGAGTAAGTACTTTCTAATATTAGCCTTGGCTGATGTGAGTAATACAGAGATGCCTACATAATTACCACTTGTTTGAAAAGCCTTACAGTAACTATACATGTGTATAAAGTATCTTTCATTTAAGGAACACAAAGTGTTTTGGGCCTTAGTCTCATTTACACTAAGGCCCCTCTTATGCTACCCCGGCAGTGACCATTAATTCACTAGGGTTTGGGCTGGGATAAACCACAAATGTTTGTATCGTGGGGTAGCTAGATTAGCATTTTCAGAGTTTAGCAATTGACTCAAGTTATAATAGGGCCACTAACTTTAGGATAAACATACCCTTGGATTGTCAGCTCTTTGGGACAGGCACTGTTATTTACTGTTTGCACAGTGCCCAGAACAATGGAGCTTTAACCTGGCTTAGGCATTTAGGAATTACTACAACAGAAATGGTGAATAAATAAATAATGATGATGATATTGTCCCCTTTCTTTCTTTGCATTTTTTGTTTGTTTAGCTGTTCTGATTATAAAACCTCATATAGCTGATAATAAACAACAAGAACTAGCTCAGAGCCCTTTACTGCAAGATGTTATATTTCGTATGAGTCTTAGCTACTTTGAAAAAAAGAACATGTATCCATTTTAATTTCTGTGAGAGAAAAAGACCTATGGTCTTTATAAACATAATGAATTCCATGTACTTCAGAAGGTCATATAAAAAGCAGCAGGAGGGCAGGATGCTGAGATAAAAGACTGAGCAGATTTACTTCCTAAATTAGTTCCCCCCCCCCCCGCTTTTTGTACATTCTCTGAGATGCCACAGAATAAGAGCATCTTGTACTAGACAAAGGAAATGAAAGAGCATTAAGTCCAGGTATACTGTAAACACAGGAGTCAAAATATGTAGGCATTTCTAGAAAAAAAGAAAAACATGGAATGTAAGCTTACGTTAAGTGGAAACACAATGCAATTTTATTGAAAACTTCACATTTTATTCATAGACTAGAACAAGAAACAAATGTACAGGAAAGATGTTGAATGTGATGAAACAGTGAATTCTCAGAAATCAATGAGACTGACTAAAATTGCACATAAGTGTACGTGGTTGCAGGACCGGGCCCCATATTTGTATACACTAGTATCTGAATCTGAGGACACTGGGCTAAATTCATTACTCGTGTAACTTCGCTCAAATCACTGGACTTATAGTAGGCATAAAACTGGCTCATGTAAGGCCCTGAAAATTCAAGTCCACACAACTTTGCAGCCCAACAAAGTGATAAAGGGGTACAGACTGGTTTGTGAGGGAGAAAGCTATCTAATTTGGTTTACTAAATTTAGGGGAATTGGTCACAAAGTCAAATCTTTGAGGCAGGTTACAAGATGTGTAATTAAAGACAAGTTCAGCTCATAACAGTATCTAATGATTTAATGATGAGAGACGTTAGAGCTACAGAAAACTCCGTGGTAAAGATTAAAAGGTCACAAGATGGATTGTAAACATTGTTGAGTTGAAGAGAAAGGACCATACAAGTCCCTCTTCATTACAGCTAGACCATGTTATTTGCACTTAGTTCTGAGCAAAGAGCAGCACCCATCTACCCCACCTCAAAGGGAACTATGGGAAAGCACAGAGAGAGTCATAATTCCCCAGGCTCTCCTTCTGCTTTTAGGGTAGCTGGAAGGAGTAATTTACTCCATCCCCTTTCAGTGTACAGCTCACTCCCTCTAATTCATGGCCACTTGTCAGTAGGGCAAGGGGTGGTAGAACCATAGTTCTACTCCTCCCAGCCCCACTACGCACACCTGCTTCTGAGAAGTATCAGGCATAGTCCTAACATGACACAGATTTTTCTTTACTGCTCTCAAGCTATGCCAGTTTGCTGTGTGGACTTTCATGGGATCCTTCTTCTAATTCCCTTCCAGCTGTTCTCACATCCACGCTTTACATGTCAATATCCTCAGTGGGCCAGGAGTTCGAGCAGAAGCATAGGGTACCCATGTTGCCCTCAGCTTCTTGTGAATGAGAAGAAGTGCTGAGACACCTATTTCTTATTCTGGGAGAGAATTTCTTAGCAAGGAAGAAGAACTCCCTTCCCATCCACAGACCCTAGCCTTACCTACTTCGCATGTGACAAAGAGTCCTCTGGCACCTTAAAGACTAACTAAAATTTTAGAGCATAAGCTTTCGTGGGTTAATACTCACTTCGTCGGATGCATGCAGTGGAAGTATCCAGGGGCAGGTGTAAATAGGTAGGCAAGAACCAGGTGGGAGATAACAAGGTTAGTCCAGTGAGGCTGAACCAGCTTGTTATCTCTAATCAGGGAGGGTGAGGTGTTCCTCTAGCAGCTGAACTGGAGGTGTGAATAGCGAGAGAAGAGAAGCTGCTCTTGTAGTTAGCTAGCCATTCAAAATCTCTGTTCAGTCCCAAACTGATTGTGTCAAATTTGCAAATGAATTGCAGCTCTGCAGTCTCTCTTTGCAGTCTGGACTTGAAGTTTTTTTGCTGCAAAATGCTGACCTTTAAATCTTTTATGGTGTGTCCGGTGAGGTTGAAGTGCTCTCCTACAGGTTTTTGAATATTGCCATTCCTGATATCTGATTTGTGTCCATTTATCCTTTTTCGTAGGGACTGTCCAGTTTGGCCAATGTACATAGCAGAGGGACGTTGCTGGCACATAATGGCGTATATTACATTGGTAGATGTGCAGGTGAATAAACCAGTGATGGTGTGGTTGATCTGGTTTGGTCTTGTGATGGTGTTGCTGGTGTAGATGTGTGGGCAGAGTTGGCATCGAGGTTTGTTGCATGGATTGGTTCCTGAGTTAGAGTTATTATGGCGCGGTGTGCTGTTGCTGGTGAGAATATGCTTGAGGTTTGCAGGTTGTCTGTAGGCCAGGACTGGCCTGCCTCCCAAGGCCTGCGAAAGTGAGGGATTGTTGTCCAGGATGGGTTGTAAATCATCATGGGTTGTAGATCATCATGATCATCATGTAGATCATGATCTACATGATCATGTAGATCATGTAGATCATGATCATCATGATCATGTAGATCATGATCATCATGATCTACAACCCATCCTGGACAACAATCCCTCACTTTCACAGGCCTTGGGAGGCAGGCCAGTCCTGGCCTACAGACAACTAGCAACACCATCACAGGACCAAACCAGATCAGCCATACCATCACTGGTTCATTCACCTGAACATCTACCAATGTAATATACGCCATTATGTGCCAGCAACGTCCCTCTGCTATGTACATCGGCCAAACTGGACAGTCCCTACGAAAAAGGATAAATGGACACAAATCAGATATCAGGAATGGCAATATTCAAAAACCTGTAGGAGAGCACTTCAACCTCACCCGACACACCATAAAAGATTTAAAGGTCAGCATTTTGCAGCAAAAAAACTTCAAGTCCAGACTGCAAAGAGAGACTGCAGAGCTGCAATTCATTTGCAAATTTGACACAATCAGTTTGGGACTGAATAGAGATTTTGAATGGCTAGCTAACTACAAAAGCAGCTTCTCTTCTCTCGCTATTCACACCTCCAGTTCAGCTGCTAGAGGAACACCTCACCCTCCCTGATTAGAGATAACAAGCTGGTTCAGCCTCATTGGACTAACCTTGTTATCTCCCACCTGGTTCTTGCCTACCTATTTACACTTGCCCCTGGATACTTCCACTGCATGCATCCGACAAAGTGGGTATTAACCCACAAAAGCTTATGCTCTAAAATTTTAGTTAGTCTTTAAGGTGCCACAGGACTCTTTATCACTTCTGCAGTTCCAGACTAACACTGCTACCCCTCTGATTCTTGACTACTTCCCATGGACAGCTCCTCCAGGGAACGAGAAACAGATGAATGATGCCATGCCATGGAAGTAGCACTCCCTCCTTGCACCTTCCTACCTATAGCCCCTCTGTTTCTACCCTAATGTAGTGGGGCAACTGCCCCACTCCTGCAGAACAGGGGTTAAAAGCAACCAAGCTAGGCTGATTGGGAAAGCAGCCACAGGTGTGGCCAGCTCAATTAGGGCCCAACTGGGCCTGAAAAGAAGGCTGGGGGCCAGGAGTTGGGAAGAGTCTCTCTCCTGCCTTGGAGGGAGAAGGGCCTAGCTGGATGGGAGCAGGGTACTGCACAGAGCAGTGCTGGGGAAAGGCAAGAGGAACTGGGGAGCTGCAGCCTGGCAAACTCCCCAGGCTGAGGCCTTGGCTAGGGCCTAAACAGGTACTGGAGTTACAGGGGTGTAGCCCTGGAACAGGCAAAGGCAGCAGGTCCTACCCCCTTGCCGATGATGAGTGGCCATTACAGACTGCAGTCTGCCCAAGGGAAAGGGGGCTGGCAGGGCCAGTGCAAGGATATTTTGCACCCTAAGCGAAACTTCCATCTTGTGCTCCCCTCCCCCACCACAATCAGGGGGCGATCCAGGCTCAACCACGTCCTCCACAGCCCAGGCACCGCCGGGGACATGGGCACGGAGCCCTCAAGCCCTCCCCGCAGCGGGACACCAAGCCCTCGCATGCCACCCCTCCCCCAAGCGGGACACAGGCAGGGAGTCCTCGTGTGCCGCCGTTCCCCCTCAAGCGGAACACGGGCACTGAGCCCGCGCACCCAGATAGGCACTGACTTTCAGATTTTCTAGGGGGTGCTCGACCCTTTGCTCCATCGTAGGCCCTGCCCCACTGCTTCCCCCAGTGCCCCACCCCATCCCACCTCTTCCCACCCCTGCTCCACCCTCTCCCCCGAGGTTCCCCATATTCAACAGCTGCCTCCCCATCGGGGGGCACATGTGTGTCCCTCTGTGCCAAGCTCTGGAGCCACCACACTTTCCCCGCCCCATGTTACCTGCTGTGGGGAAGGGCGCTTTGTCCTCCCACTGAGCCTGCCCTCCAAGCACGTTCTGCTGCTTTCCAGGAGGGGAGCAGGAGGGAGCCACTTTTCATGCCGGCCCCTCCTGGTCGTTGCTCTGCAGCCCTGCCTGGCAGCCCAATCATTCAAAGTGCAGAGGCCCGGAATTCCTATTTCAATGAGCATCTCACAGGATTAGGCTGAAATGACTGTATAAAGCCATTTTTGTGGCCCCCGCCCCCTTTTTTTAAAAAAAAACCCTGTTGAAGGGGGTCATAGAAACCAGAATCCTATGAAAGCGTCTTCTTGAAATCTGCTGGAACAGCTTATTCCAAGGTCTGGATTGGACTCCAAGACACAGGGAGATAGATTCAGTGCAACATAGTGAATTGGACTCACAATATGATCTCCCCACATTCTCTTGGAAATCTCCCTGAAAATACTAATTCTTCTCCTAAGAGGATTCTGAAAAACTTGGACAATCTATAACTGGTGCATACAGATAGCCTCCTCCTTGTGCCTTTTCTTTATCATCTTCCTCTCAACCTTCCTCTTGGTTCTCCAGGTCAAAGGGGCACAACTTCCTGACTGCCTCCACAAACCGTCTGTTTTATTTTGCTACAAATACTTGATGGGGATGAATTTCATTGTGGAGACAACGTAACACTGCAAAACATTTGAAATAAATCTGAACAGAATTCGAGAGGTTTTATAAAGAAAAACATTTATAGGCAAAGTGATTTCTTCATAACACTTACAAAAAGGAAACACATGAGGGAGGGGAAGCAACACCCTACCCTCCACCCCAAACACCTATATGTGAATATAAAATCCAGACCTGTAAAATAGAAAAGCTAACTTTTTTTTGGAGAAGAAAGCCAGATTTATTGATAAATTCTCAAAATAAGGAAAACATTTATTTGGAGACAGAGAAAAAAGTCTAAGAAACAGAAAATGTGGCACCATAGGGCTCTGAAAATCAATGAGAAGAGCAAAGCGGGGATTTATAGAAACCAAATAAATGTTGCTACAACTTAAGAACAAACAACATAATAAAAGCTACTAGAAGAAAATGCCTGCATCATTGGTGAAAGAAAACCAGACAGAGTACTTTACAGTTTCAAAGGCTATAAATTGATCTTTCTTAAGAATTTCTCCAAATATAGTCTTACCTTGATGAGGCCATTGTATATTATTTCAAGTGATCATTTTGTTACTGAAATATGTCTTTTATCACTCACTCAGGCTACGTTGAAGTACTTTGGATAAATCCCTCTTCCCCATCCACACACACATACACACACTAGCAGAGTATCTGAGCAGAGTTAGTATAGTTTGAAAAATATATAAATGAGATCCTTAGGATAAGATTTTTTCCTAATGGACCCAATGTTAAAGTCAATTAAATTAATTGACCTATTTTCACAAACACTACACAAATAACTATTGACATTGTTATCAGTGTTTCGAGGAAGAACACAACTAAAACAATGCTTGAAAAACTCAGCTGGAAAAACATTGGGTTGGGGGTGTGCTCAGTTGCCTGTGGTGCAGTTGAACACACACTACAAACAGTTATGATCCCTACTTCCAACTGTAATCAAACTAATCCTTAAACTCCATGAACTCTGATAATGTTCAAAGTACAGTTTTATCTCCCCCTCCTCTCAAAAGAGGAAAAAACTATAAAGCCAAGTGTGGTTAAAAAGAAGGCCTTCATTTGCTACCTGCTTTTTCCAGTTTTGGGATATGCAAGATATTGAAGGTGCAAATTTGAGTTTTTGAATATGCACTGGTTGTGACATGCAGGATGTCGGCTGCCAAAATGGTGGGACTAAGGTTAGACATACAGTGAAGTTTTTTAGCAGAGTTTCACTGGTACCCCAAAAAAGCTCTCAGTACAGTAGAACCTCAGAGTAACAAACGCTTCAGGAATGGAAGTTGATTAGAACTCTGAAATGTTCATAACTCTGAACGAAACATTATGGTTGTTCTTTCAAAAGTTTACAGCTGAACATTGACTTAACACAGCTTTGAAACTTTACTATGCAGAAGAAAAATGCTACTTTTAACCACCTTCGTTTAAATGAAACAAGCACAGAAAAGATTTCCTTACCTTGTTAAATCTTTTTTTTAAAACTTTCCCGTTATATTTTTTTAGTAATTTACATTTAATACAGTACTGTACTGTATTTGCTGTTTTCTTTTTTGTCTCTGCTGCCTGATTACGTATGTCCAGGCAATGAGGTGTGTGGTCGATTGGTTAGTTTGTAACTCTGGTGTTCATAACTCTGAGATTCTACTGTACTTCAATTAGATATTAACCTCAAAGCTCATTTGGAACCATGTAAGCAATTATTACTGTCTAAGAAATAAGCACATGTGGAATTAAGAAGTTCAGACATAAATTAATATTCCTTTGTTTCCTTCCTCTATCCCACTTTTACAGGGCGTGCACTTTGCCTAGCAGCTCTTCAAAGCAGAACTTTCCTTTCACACCACATAGGTGGGATTTAGATAGAAGTTTTCCTTGTCCTTTTGAGCCTTGATATTTTCTGCAAGCAGTTCTCCCTTCCCTTGTAACAAATACAGTTGACATCTCACTCCCTGGAGAATGGACAAATGACTCTTTTGCCATAACTCTTGCACAAATCACCTGGCTGGCTGGTAAGTGCTGTGGAGAACCAAAGGCTGTACCTTACCAATGGAGATTAATCTCCATTTTCTAAGCAATTTAATTGAGAAGCTAAAGTAAAATGCCAGCTGTCAGTATTTTGGCTCTGTCTCAGTCAGGATTCAGGCTAGACCATGGTATAGAAACAGCACTTACTGCTCTCGTGGATGGTCTCCTCCTAACCACAGAGAACAGAAGGATGTCCCTACTCTTCTTTCTGAATCACTCTGTTGTGTTTGATTCCATTGAATGCCAGATACTATTTTCATACCTCCAATAAGCTGGGAATGCCCTGATGTGGCTCAGGTCCTTCTTCTTCGAGTAATGCTCCTATGCCCCACTTTAGATGCCCATGTGTCTCTTGAACCCTTGATCAGACATTTCTAGCTAGCAGTGTCTATTCAACCAGTGCACATGTCCCTTGCCTCCTCGTGGCAGACATCACGGTGATATAGGGGTGAACAGGGGAATCACCCTCGTTCCTTCTCTACTGCCTCGGCCTCAGATGGAACCCTAGCGTGTCTGCCTAGAGTCTACTCAGCATTCAGTTTTTAATGGTGGTTAGGGTGTATAGTTGTAAGTTAGTGTTTAGTATAGTTAATTAATTTTAGGTGAGAGGATTGTTTTCCCTCTCTCTTCCTTCCGGGAGACTTGTTTCCTGGCAGATCGTGCCTGGCTGGCCAGGCTTCAAATGCTGCCTCTCTTGCTGGGTAAGTCACAAGCGCTCCAAGGGTACGTCTTCACTACCCGCCGGCCTGGCAGGTAGCAATCAATCTTTTGCCAATCGATTTATCATGTCTCGTTAAGATGCGATAAATTGATTACCAACGGCGCCCCTGTCGACTCTGGAACTCCAGCCTTCCGCGAGGTGCAAGCTGGAGTCGATGGGGGAGCACGCTGTCAACCACTGCCGGTATGAGGACGGCAGGTAAGTCGGCTGAAGATATGGCGACTTTAGCCATGTTATTCACGTAGCTGAAGTTGCGTATCTTCAGTCGATGCCCCTGTTGTGTAGACCAGCCCCAAGTGTGTTCCATTGTCTGAGAGAGTTCCACATCTCCCAGAAGTGTTCCTTCTGTTTGGCTCTTAAATCCAGGGCCAGGAAGAACCAGGAGACAAAGCACAGATTGTTAAGCCATGGAATGCTCCCTGCAACCATCCTCTGAGACACCTCCCTCCACCCCATTATATCTGTACATGGACAGATCCAGTGCCATGCCAGTCTCGGGGCATGCTTTCCCTAAGCTTAGGCATCGACTTCTACTGGTGGCAGTAGGTGCTCGACCCTCTGCTGCCCCCTACACAGCTGTGTACTTTGCTGCCCCCTACACAGCTGTGTACTTTGCATATGGGTAAGTACGGCCCAGGGGGCAGGGGGTGTCTGGGTCACCAATCTCTGGGAGATGCTGTCCTGTTACTATAGAACAAGAGTTTCTTCTATGCCTTTCCCCCAGTGACCCTAATTCTAAGAGTGCTGAACAAGATTAGGCAGGACAAGTCCAGACTTATCCTCATAGTACCTACCCTGCCAAAACAAGCTTGGTAACCTTACCTGCTTCAATTCTGTGGCCAACCATAGATCAAGCTCCCGACCATTCTTCATTTTCTGTCTCAGGATGGGGATCACCTCACCCTAGTGATTCTATGCCTCAGGGCATGGCTCCTAGATGATTCTGAGGAATGTAGGCTTCCTGCTCTACAGATGTGCAGCAGGTGTTATTAAAGAGCAAGGAAACATCAACTCGCACTACTTACTGCAGAAATGGAAGAGATTCATCCATTAGTACAGTCATGGCTACCTCTGGCCTAAATTGATTCCCCTTTGCCTCTTCCTAGATTATCTGCTGTATTTGAAGACATTTGGGTTATCCATCAGTACAGTCAAGGTACACCTGGCTGCCATAACAGCCTTTGATTCCCCAGGTGATGGATTCTCCATTTTTGCTCACCTGGTATCATCTAGATTTATTAAGGGTCTGGGAAATCTCTTCCATCCCATTAGACACCTCACTACATCTTGAGACCTCAACCTGGTCTTCAACTGCCTTATGAGACCTCCACTTGAACTAAGGGAAACCTGCTCCCTACTTCATTTATCTATGCCGTCTTAGTTGCCATAATGTTGGCCCCATAGGGTCACAGAGATTGGAGCCTTGATGCCAGATCTCCACTTTTACAATGATCTTTAATGTTAAAGTCTTTTTACGTTCACATTTGAAGTTCGTACTGAAGATTTTCAGAGCTTCATCTTAACCAAGCTATCCATCTCCCAGTATTTTTTCCAAAATCTCCTAGTTCTCAGATGGACTCCTGTTTCCATACTCTGGACTTCAGAAGAGCCTTGTCCTACTGTCTGGATAGAACTATGCCTTTTAGGAAATCACATAGACTCTTCATC
The DNA here is from genome assembly GCA_007922305.1 of Dermatemys mawii. Taxonomy (NCBI): domain Eukaryota; kingdom Metazoa; phylum Chordata; order Testudines; family Dermatemydidae; genus Dermatemys; species Dermatemys mawii. The sequence continues at coordinate 67,530,731 of ML677341.1, forward strand.
TCCAGCACTGATATAAGTAAGGGCGCTTCTATCTCTGCTCCTCCTCTTCATTCTGGGGATACTGATTATTAGTCACCTGAAGTAGAGCACCCACAGGGACACTGTTCAAAGAAGAAGGAAATGTCGCTTACCCTGGGCAGTAACGATAATTCTTCAGGATGTGTGACCCCCATGGCTGCTCCACTACCCATTCTCCTCTGCTTTGGTTGTTCCCTAGGGCATGCCAGGCACCCCTATACAGCCGCAGAGTGTTCCATTAGGAGGCATAGGGTGCATTCATGGGCCAAACAGACACTGCAAGCTAGAAGTCTCCAATCAAGGGCTAAAGAGGCACATGCTCACCTGAAGTGGAGCACCCATACAGACACACATTTCAAAGAACTACAGTTACTGCACAAGGTAAGTAACATTTCTTTCCTTTCAGACAAAACTCAGAGGCTCATCATGAGCAGCTATTCATCTGCCTCCAGAGAACTCACTTACAAGGCTCCATTCTCTTGCATATACTATTCAGCACTTATGCGAAACTTTTGGAAGAGTTGGTGAAACAACACAGGTTACCAGTAGTATACAGATGGTACCCAACTCTACATCTTCAAGCTTCCTCAATACCTAGCCAAAATCAGCACCTGAATGAAGAGCAGCTGATTAAAGATAAATCCAGGCAAGACGGAGGTGAAGCTGATAGGAGGAAAGAAATACATCTAAGAACTTGCCTCCTCTATAACATCCCACATTAGCGAGCGTATCTGCCCACAGATCAATAAATTAGTCTTCAGACCAGGAGTCCTTTTGTCTCGCCACAACCCTAACCTCCCTTAACAGTTATGTTCACTGGACCAATGAATCTATCAGCTAATAGAGGGAGGTGCATGAGAATGGGAGACAAATATTACGGGAGCCAGATACAACTTATGGAACTCCGTCCCACAAGAGATACGAGAACGATAGTGACCTCACAGCATTTAGAACTAAATGTAAAACTTATCTCTTTGACATGTCTTTCCCTCAATAAAGTCTTCACATACACACACAATTTTGAAAAAAGCTAATCTAATCAAGCTGTTGGTTAATTTATATTTCTTGGAAAAAGAAATAATGGCTTGAAACTTTTAACAAAACTCTCAGTCAAAACTAGATGCAGTCAGACAACTTGATCTGTGAAAATGTGGTCTCTGAGCTGGGCAGGGGTGAAAGTAAGTCTAACAACTTACTGGTATGGGCCTGGGCTGGGGCCAGCTCTTAGCCGCGGAAGGGGTGGGGCCTCGGGCATTAGGAGAGGGGCTAGGGGTCAGAGCCAACCCCAGACTGCCCCCTTTTTTCCCTCCTCCTCCCCTGCGCTGGGGTAGCAGCAGCAGCTGGGGGCTCCGGCAGCTTTTTAAAGGGCTGAGGTGGCAGAGGCAGCTGGAGCCCCGCTGCTATCCCAGGGCTCTGGGGGCTATTTAAAGAGCCCAGGGCTCCCCTGCTTCTAATGCCCTAGCCCTTTAAATAGCCGTTGGAACCTAGCGGAGCCCTGGGGTAGCAGCGGTGGGGCTCTGGGGCTATTTAAAGGGCCCGGGGCGGTAGAGGCAGCGGGAGCCCCGGGCCATTTAAACAGCCTCTGGAGCCCTGCCACCGCTACCCCAGGGCTCCAGCAGCGAGGCTCTGGTGGCAATTTAGAGGGCCTTGGGCTCCAGCTGCTGCTGGGAGCTCCAGGCCCTTTAAATTGCTGCCTGGGGAATCCAGGCCACCCGGGTATGGCGCACCGGCTCTTGCAGGACATCCCGGCTTACTTTCACCTCTGAAAATGGGCTGGTAAATCTTTGAGAGATGGCTACTAATAAACATTCAAAGGGCTTTGTATCCTTAAAGGTCCATAGCCTAGAGGGAGTTGGGAGTCCAAACTTTATTGTGTGTAATAGGTGCAGTAACTGAAGAAAGCTGGAATGTTGGGGTAGCTGCCCTGGATCAGGGAAGGCTTGCCTGGGCATGCTGTCAGGGAGCTCTGTGGACACAGCAGAAGAGACGGTACTGGGAGGGACAGTTAAAGAAGCTATCAGTCTGACCTGTGAGGGGTCAGAGAAGGAATTGTTTTCAAAGCATGGAAATATTCCTTTTCTCTTTTAACTTCTGTAGCTAAACTGAGAGTGCCATATCTAATTTAGCTTATGAGAGGTGTCAATCTAAAGAGGTTAAACACACCTTGTCTTTCCATTCCATTTTCACTCTGTTTTTAATACATCTTCTTTTTGTTTTGATTAGTGTCATTTGGGTAATTTTATACAGACATCCCCAAGGAGAAAAGAATTATGTAACCTTTAAAGAGAGGTCCAGAAGCGTAAAATGTTCGTGGAACCTAAATCCCCTTCTCAGTCTCACTCAAAGGGTCTGGATTGAGGTGTCCACTCCCTAAGAGTTGTGTTTCTATCAGGCTATGGCAGGGGAACACAGCTGGAAGAAGCTGAAAGACCAAAGATGAAACAATTGTAAAAAGAGGTGTGGGTCACAGATGGTTATTGTATTCTACATTATATTAATTGATTATACTGGAGCCCATAGCATTTCACAATGTCTTCTAATAGCCTAGTGCATCTATATCACACAAGAGGACACAGGATCTGGCTCTGTGGAAATCTGCAGGAAAAAGTACTTTGTGTCTCTTCTGTTAGGAATAGGGAGCCAATATTTCACTGTTACCACAGAATTTTTCTTGTAGCATTTGTAGATAAAGGGTCTGAACCTTTCTTAATTATCCAGCCTTTTGTAAATTCAGAATAATTCCAGTACTGTCAGTGCAGTTTTACACCAGTGCAAAGCAAAACAGATTTGGCCTCAAACCCATTAGCCACAATCCCAGAAGTCTCTGATATGATTATACGTGTTTATTTCATGTTCAAAAATCCAGTTCTTTATTCAGGAGTTATGATCTTGTGATTAACTTTGCAAAACAACATCCTAACCAATTTTACAATTTCACAGTATAAAGCTTTCTTCGCAATTGGATTTTTTTCAAGCGCTAGTCTTTGAAATGTTATCGTCTTACTAAACCTTAGTAATATTCTCTTTCTACAGCTCAGGCATTGAGAGACTCATTTGTCATAAGAAGAAAAGTCAAGCAACAAGGTGAATGTGAATATAATAAACATAAAAACTGCAATATGTTTATTAATCAGACAAATCATGTTACAAAGTTTTATATAGGGATTTCTGTTGCTTACATCGTTGTTTCTGTTCTTCATGTTATTTCATTCCTTTCCCATATGTTTATTTTATTTGTTAATGTATAAAAGAAAATAAATATATACATAAAATGTATATATTAACCAAAAAAGTGAAGGGGAAAATCAAAGATTGATGTCTTTACAGATGCAAAGAGTAAATTTTGACTCAATAACATTCACTCATTTAGAGGCATGCTCCTTTGACCCATATTAATTTAAAGACAGTTTTCAAAACATCTTACTAAGAAGCATTTTGCTATGTGTCAGGGAATCATTTAAAATCTCATATTTTTTAAGTTGCCCTCCTTTAAATGATTTCAGCTTGACAGCTCTGTAGATCTTCTATTACTTTGCACATGTAAACTTCTTTTTAAATGAATTATCAGTTTGCCTTTTGGTTTCAAACTCTGCTGGCAACAAATGTATACTCTTCAGGATGGATTATGTTTGTACTTATTGCTATTCCAGGGCAAGTTCTGCTAAATGATCTAAATGAGAAGCCTATAGAGATCTCAGCAGGACTATAAAATAAAGTTTTTCGACAGATAGCAGTGCAGTAAAATGGTAAAAACATGCACTGACTTTTTAGGAACATGCACATAGAATATTGACTAAGATCCTAAAAGTTTTTTGCATTTTTAATGATAAATATTGACTTTTTAAAATAATTTAAGGCACTGGATCTCAGATCAAAGTTCTTTTCTAACTTTCTTATTTATTACTAAAGTCAAGAAACTTATCTTGTGTAATTGCAACAAGGATGTAGACAGTCTGGTTTGACTGACAAGTGAAAAGTGGGAGTTAATGAATATTGCGCTGGTGTTAGACAGGTAAAGGACTCCCCCCTTCCTGTTAATTCAATTAAAACAATGAAGAGAAAAACCCAACCCACCCTTGTCTTGTTTGGCTTAGACATGAACTCTTGATAAGACTCTGGTAAACAAGCAACTTTTAAATAAGTTTTAGACACCTTTGGCCAAGAAAGTAGTATGTTACAAAATGTAGAATTGGTGCTTTAGTTAATAGATCAATGGGTCATTGCAAATGCAGTCACTTTCATCTGTTGCAGATTACAAAAAATGACTGAGATAAAGAATAATAGAACATTTTAACATGACCATTGTATTTTTCAATTTCTTCATGGAAAGGATATCCCTGCAGGAAGGAGAAAGGTGGAGTACAGCCCATGTAGCATTTCTTGTACTGCATTGTACAAACCTTTGTAGGGACACAGGAACAGGATACGGAAGTTTCTACAGGAAAATGGAGAAAAGTTCAAACATAAACAGCATCCATAAAAATTTAACAACAGTTTATTCAGTTTCCTTTTTCTCTTTAAATGTTCTAGTACCCTTAGACTGCAATGTCATACAATATATGATTTTGTGTTGATACAGCTCTGTAATCTCTGTACTGTTTTATGCACAAAATAATTTTAAAAAATAAATTATACAGGTTATGTTAAATACAGTCATTTAAATTAAAGCACTATCTTTTTGCATAATATTCTCATTTTAATGAAATAACCAAGGGTCAAAACAGCAGATATGTATATTTATACACTAAATATATGATAATATATACAGTACATTAAAGGAAATGGCTAAATTTCCACATGACACTAAAACAAAATTATGCCCTTTGAACATTTCCACCATAACTGCTTAGAGGCCTGATCCAAAACCCACTGAAAAAAATAGGAATCTTTCCATTAACTTCAATGGGCTTTGTATAAAGTACTAAGGCCTTGATTCAGGAAAGTATTTAAGGATGTGCTTAAGTCCACCCCTTTTGAGCAAAGCAGATAAATACATACTTAACTTTAAAGTATATTTTTAAGTGCATTGATTAATATGGATGTACCTAAGATCATGCTTATGTGTTTTGCTGAATTAGGTCCTAAATTAGCATACACATTACTAAGAAAGTTTCTTGTGTAATACTTTGTTGACTATATTTGAAATGTGGCATTTCCTGAGCATACCTGGTTAACGCTCAGCAACTAAATGTCAAGGTAATATTGATGTAGCCATAATTCTGGATGCATATCGGTTATCTCTTATGATCAGGACTGTATCCAGGGTATGAAGAAAGTACAGAAAAACCCAAAGCATATTTATCAGGGTTTTCACTTTATATATATTTAGGGTCATAGGCGTGAGCAGCACATTTCATTAGGGTGTGCACCCAGGGAATTTTATTTATTATTTATGTATGTATGTATGTATTTATTTATTTTAAAGGCACCACACTCTGCATTGAAAGCCATTTTTTTTCTGAGACATTAGGGTGTGCCTGGGCACATCCGGCACACCCTGTATGTCTATGTTTACAGTACCTGTAGGGAATGTGTCTTGAAATAGTATACACAATGATGCTCAATGGCTGATGCTGGATTGGTACTCTCTTTTGGAATAGGATCAGGCTCAGGCTGCAGCCCTATATAGTCTGTTGAATATTTAGAAGGATCAAAATAACATCATGTTTAAATGACTCAGATATAGGTGCATCTGTACTATAAGTAGAAAAAATTGATGTTCTCATATTTTTTTTTAAATAGATAGCAAAATAATCTGAGTTAAACTTCCCTTCCAGATGGCCTAAGAGGAATGCCACATTTTAGTTACATTTAAACGCAGAATATGAGGCATAACATGCACCCTTTCAAACCATGAAGAAAGTACATTGCACCAAGTTAGAGAAATCTGTGTATAATGCCAAAAGATAGACATAGATCCATTTACCTTCCTAAATAAAAAACAAAACAAAACACCTTCCAAAAGAACTGAATCTTTTAGTGTACTAAGAGCAGCTATGACATATTATGCTGATTGCCATCATTCTCCATAAGAAGCTCAAGAGGCATTTGATCAGTAATCTATACTCACTAACAATTGATTTATCTGAAAACTTTTAAGCATTGGTTTTGACTTATAAAGCCTAAGGCCAGGTCTATACTGCGGAAGGAAAGGAGGGATCGACCTAAGATATGCAACTTCAGCAAGTTGACCACTGCCACACCCCTGGTCAACTCCACTTCTGCCTCTCGTGGTGATGGAGTTCCGGAGTTGATGCAGAGAGCGCTCGGGGATTGATTTACTGCTGGATGGGGTACTGTAGACTTGGCCTAAGTAGTTTGAATCTTAACTACCTTAAGACCAGCTCTACAGATAAGATCTGTACTTTAGTTAACAACTCCATGGTTTAAACATGTGGCAAAGAGGGGTCCTTGATTCTGGAATGTCCTTTTCACCTGGATCAACCAGAGCCCAGATTTGATGACCTTCAAAACACTGAAAATTTGTTTTCTCAAGTGTCTTCTGTATGGAGTGTGTGTTATTCTGGTTTGGAAGAATGAGAATGGGTAATAGCTTGTTTTGTTTTGTTGTTGGACTTTTAAAAATAAGGTTTACTATTTAAATGCTATGTTTCCTGATACTTATACATTACTTATACATTTTTATCAATATGAATAAAATAAATTAATAAATTAGAAGAGAAAGATGTACAATCACTCAGAGGCAATCGCGAAGTGTTAGGGAGAAAATGGCTGTCAAAGTGAAAAGTCTTTCAGGCTAGAAAACATAAAAAATGTAACTACACATGTTAGCATATGTTTGCACAATTTAATCCAACTACAAAACATTTTGGAATCTGTGCTTGGTTGACATGGAGAGGTTGTGTTCCATTTGGCTAAAAGCATCTGAAAATAGCAAAGGAGATTAGAGAGACAAAGTAGGTGAGGTAATAACTTTTACTGTACCAACTTCTGTTGTGAAAGAGAATTTTTCAGCCCTGGTCTACACTACACAGTTAGGTTGACATCAAACAGCTTATATTGACCTAACTATGTCAGTGTACACACTATAGACTTGCTTCTGCCAGTGTAAGTGCCCTACTACAGAACTCCACCTTCATGAGAAGCTAAGGGTACGTCTACAGTACGAAATAATATTGAATTTATAGAAGTCAATTTTTCTGATGAGATTTTATATATTTGATTATGTTTGTCCCCACTAAACGTGTTAAGTTGGTGCAGTGCGCCCACAGTACCGAGGCTAGCATTGACTGTCAGAGCGGTGCACTGTGGGTAGCTATCCCACAGTTTCCGTAGTCTCCGCCGCCCATTGGAATTCTGGGTTTAGCTCCCAGTGCATGATGGGGCACTCCCAGGTTTTCATGGGCACATCTCGTCAGTCGCCCCTGCCTCCGTACAAGCTATGGCAGACAATTGTTTTGCATCATTTTTCCAGCAGGAGATGGTGCAGTAGGTCTGCAGAACTCTGCTGTCCCACGACTCGTACAATAGGCCTGAAAGCCATCATCACCTGTACACCACCACTTCTGCTGTAACTCTGCTCTGCTGCAGAAGACATGCAATAGGACTGCTAGCTATCCTCGTAAATGATGTACAGCTGCACCGCTTCCACTGCCACTCTCCTGCTCTCCTTTGTTTTGTGCATTTTTCCCTGAATTACCCATGCAGGGGCCATATCACGGCAAGCATGGAGCCTGCTCAGCTCACCGCCACAGTTGTGACCATTGTAAATACCTCACGCATTATCCAGCAGTATTTGCAGAACCTGCAAAACTGACTGAGGAAGCGACGACTGCGCAATCACAATACTGATGAGGACATGGACACATATGTTCCTAGAAGAAAGCCATGTGGTGACTGGGACATCATGGTGAAGCTGGGCCAGGTTCATGCCATGGAACACTGATTCTGGGCCCAGGAAACAAGCACAGGCTAGTGGGACCACATCGTATTGCAGGTATGGGATGATTCCCAGTGGCTGTGAAACTTTCGCATGCATAGGGCCACTTTCATGGAACTTTGTGACTTGCTGTCCCCTGCCCTGAAGCACAAAGACACCAAAGTGAGCAGTCTTCACTGTTGAGAAGCGAGTGGCCATAGCCCTGTTGAAGTTTGCCACTCCCGACAGCTACCAGTCAGTCGGGAATCAGTTTGGAGTGGGCAAATCTACTGTAGGGGCTGCTGTGCTACAAGTAGCTAACACAATCATTGACCAGATGCTATCAAGGGGTAGTGACTTTAGGAAATGTGCAGGCCATTGAGAATGGCTTTAATGTGATTGGATTCCCTAACTGTGGTGGGGCGACAGACGAAATGCATTTCCCTACCTTGGCACCGGAACACCGGGGTGGCCAGTATGTAAACCACAAGGGGTACTTTTCCATGGTGCTGCAAGCACTAGTGGATCACAAGGGACATTTCACCGACATCATTGTGGGATGGCCAGAAAAGGTGCATGACGCTCACATCTTCAGGAACTGTGGTCTGTTTGAACAGCTGCAGGAAGGGACTTACTTCCCAGACCAGAAAATTACTGTTGGAGGTCTTGAAATGCCTATAGTTATCTGTGGGGAACCAGCCTACCCCTTAATGCCGTGGCTCATGAAGCCGTACACAGGCACCCTGGACAGTAGTAAGGAGCAGTTCAATTATAGGCTGAGCAAGTGCAGAATGATGGTAGAATGTGCATTTGGACTTTTTAAAGCTCGCTGGCGCTGTTTGCTGACTAGGTTAGATCTCAGCAAAACCAGTATTTCAATTGTAATTGCTACTTGCTGTGTGCTCCTGTCACGGAGTACCTGGGGCGATGGCCTGAGCTGGCTCCCTACGAAGCCAGTCAGGATTTTGGGGAGGGGTGGGGGGAAGCTTCTTCTCCATAATCAGCCTGTCTCCAAGGCTAGGAGCTTCACAGCTTACAGCTTCCACCTTCCTGGGTCTGACCTCCAAGCATTCAGCACCTTCTGCCCCTCCGTGCGCTTCCCCCAGCGAGCCTGCCCAGGCGGAGTCCTGGGGGAGCCTGTGGGTCCTGCACCCCAACTCCACAGTCAGACGTGACTCTTAGCCAGCCCGTAAAACAGAGGTTTATTAGATGACGTACCTGGTCTAACACAGACCACACAGCGAACGCGACCCCTCAGCTGGATCCATTTTGGGGGCCAGAGAGCCAGGCCAGCCTGCCTGTGGCTCTCTGCCTCTTCCCAGCCAGATCCAGACTAACCCTCACTCCACAGCTCCTCCCCTGCTTCCTTTGTCTGCTTCCCGGGCAGGAGGTCAGGTGACCTCTTCCCCTCACCTGGAGTCAAGTTACAGCTTCAGGCATGGACACCTTCACACAATAGTCAGAGGAGCCATTGAGAGAATTTTTATTCCCACACAGCTCCACAATATCTGTGAAAGTAAGGGGGAGACGTTTATGGTGGGGTGAGAGGTTGAGGCAAATCGCATGGTGGCCAATTTCACACAGCCAGACAACAAGGCGATTAGAAGAACACAGCAGTGTGGCCTCCTGTCACATTACTAAAATTATCTGGAATCATATAGATCATTGGTGCAACTAAGGTCCTGTAGGGGCACCAAATCTTAGGTAAAGGGGGTCATATAAGGTGTCTACGACCAGGTCATGGTCTACTGATTATGATTATGCTATCTGTATGTGTGTATCTTGTTTGTAGCTGGAGTTATGAAGATTGGCTGTATAGTGTCTGTATTTCAAACTTATGCTGGCTTTTAGGTGAAATGCCAAACAAAGTTACTGTTGGCCTGGCCTTCCTGATGGCCCATCAAGTTCCAATCAAGCTAACAATGAACTTTGTAGATGACTGTCCACACCTGAGCTTCCCCAGGAATGTGGTCTGGCTGCTCAGGTGCTGAATCTTGAAGAGTCATGTAACTGGACCACATGGCTCTGAAACTCCATTTTACAACTGGACTCTGATTAGCAAGAAGGAGGCGGTCTCCACCCACAAGAGGAAGTCTATATAAACCTGGGAGAAAGATCTCCATTTGGTCTTTAATCTCCAGTCTCCAGCCTGGCTCCTACTTCTGGATGGGACTTTGCTACAAAGGGGTGGTCTGGCCAAAGGATTGATGACCCATTCCTCCTGGGAATGTATTCCAGAGACTCTGATTTGAACCTGCAGTTATTCTACAACTGATGCAAGCCATTACTGCATGTATTTGATTTCCTTTAACCATTCCTAACCCTCACCTGTATCTTTTTTCTTGTATAATAAACCTTTAGATTTTAGATTCTAAAGGATTGGCAACAGTGTGATTTGTGGGTAAGATCCAATTTGTATATTGACCTGGGTCTGGGGCCTGATTCTTTGGAATTGGGAAGAACTGTTTTCTTTTATTGGGGTATTGGTTTTTAATAACCATTTGTCCCCAGGACAGGTGGCTACTGGTGGTAATACTGGGAAGCTGGAGTGTCTAAGGGAATTGCTTGTGTGACTTGTGGCTAGCCAGTGAGGGCGAAACCAAAGTCTTTTCTGTGTGGCTGGTTTGGTTTGCCTTTAGGGTAGAGAAACCCCAGCCTTGGGCTCTAGGTGCCCTTTTGGAAGCAATTTGTCCTGATCTGACACTCTCAGTGGGTCACACCAGGAACAGCACCGTCACACCTCCACATCAGAGAAGCTTTGAAAACCAGTTTCATGACTGGCCAGGGTACGGTGTGACACTTGTGTTTGTTTCTACTTGAAGTTACTCGCCCCCTATATATATTACCGGAAATAAAGTCACGATTGTTTCAGACCCGTTCTTTATTATTTGATGAACAACACAGTGAGAGAAATCAGAAAGTAGCCCCGGGGGGAGGGATGGGGAACGGGTAATAGGTTAGGAACAGTTGTGGGGTGGAGGAAGAGGGAAGGACAAGTTCAGATTACAAATCCAAATTTTGGATATGCTAGCCTTCTGCTGCTTGGGCAATCCTCTGGGGTGGAGTGTGTGGGTCCCCAGAGCCTCCCCTCTCTGTGTTCTTGGGCTTCTGGGTGAGGAGGCTGTGGAACTTAGGGAGGAGGGAGGGTAATTATACAGGGACTGCAGCCGCGGTCTGTGGTCTTGCTGCCCTTTCCCGCATAAGATCCACCAGACAGTGGAGCATGTCATTTTGCTCTTTCATCAGCTTGAGCATGGCATCCTGCCTGCTCTCATCGCACTCCTGCCTCCCCTTATCGCACGCATCCCTCCTCTCTTTGCGTTCATTGAATGCTTTCCAGGACTTCGCAATTGTTTGCGTTCACGCATTCAGTTGGGCCCTATCAGTGCAGGAGGACTGCATAAGCTTGGCGAACATGTCATCCTGAGTGTGTTTTTTCTGCCTTCTAATCTGGGCTAGCCTCTAGGATGCAGTTGATAGGAGGCACATTGAAACATATGCACCTGCGGGAGGAGAAAAAGGGAGGGTAGAATTTTAAAAGACACATTGTAGAGAACAAAGGGGAGACTCTTTCTCAGTGAAACAAGCAATTCCTAGCACACAGCAGATGTTCTTTCTGTACAAGGTCGCATTTTGCCTTTTATACTGAAGTGCCTGCCAGTTTGGTGTGACCAAGGCATCACACGCAGCTGTGCAACGGAATTCAGCTTGCAGGCAGCCATGGTAAGGCCTGGGAAACGCGGGGTTCTGCTTCTTCCACATTCATTTCAATGCTTTTGGACTGCGGCACCCGCCTTTCCCATACCAAGCAATGCATGGTGGGTTTGCCACTTAAAAGGAGGGCCTGGACTGCAGTCTCTCTGGGATGACTGCTTCACACAACACTCCCTCCCCCGCGCCCTTTAGGCCCAACGCCGACACCCCTGCATGAAAAGATTACCCCACCCCCACCATTTGGCTCCGATTAGGCTCTGATCAGGGATGAGCCTTTTAAACTAAATGCAAACAGCCCAGCCAAATGCAAACACCCCAGCATGAGTAGACACCTCTGAGTGTCCCCTTAAGCAAATTCCCCTCTCTTAACCAGGTGCCCGTGAATGATCTCATTCTCATGAGGCTAACACAGAGAGATAAGGAACATTGCTTGAATGTGCCCCAAACCCAGTAGCTTTCACCATCATGCTCTGTGCAGCAATGATTCCTGACTACTTGCTACTGGCCTTCGCCGGTAAAGTGTCCTACCATGGAGGATGGAATAAGGCAGCCCTCCCCAGAAACCTACTGCAAAAGCTTTCAGAATACCTCCAGAAGAGCTTCATGGACATGTCCTTGGAGGATTGCCGCTCATTCCCCAGACACATTAACAGACTTTTCCAGTAGGTGTACTGGCTGCGAATGCATCCCAAGTCTTCAGGGCAAATTAATCATTAAACACCCTTGCTTTTAAACCCTGTATCGTACTTAAAAGGGACACTCACCAGAAGTGCCTTCTCCAGCGTCATGGTCCAGGACCCTGCCTTGATATTGGCTTCAAGATGATGAACAGTTTCTAGCTGCCAGGGAGAACAGATTCACCACTTGTCACCTGTGCACTGTCCTCCTCCCCCTCCTCCTCTTCGTCCTCCAAAAACTCATCCTCCTCACTCCATCTAATTCCCCCCTTGCAGGTGTCCATGGACAGTGGTGGGGTAGTCATGGCATCACCCCCCCATAATTGTATGCAGCTCATGGTAGACGTGGCATGTATGGGGCTGTGACCCAGAGCGCCCGTTTGCCTCCCTGGTTTTTTGGTAGGCTTGCCTGAGCTCCTTAATTTTCACACGGCACTGCTGTGTGTCTCTGGAGTAGCCTCTTTCCGTCATGCCCCTGGAGATTTTGGCATATGTGTTTGTGTTTCTTTTTTTTTTTTTAATGTAGTTCTGCCATAACAGATTCTTCTCCCGATATGATGAGATCCAGTATCTCCTGTTCGGTCCATGCTGGAGCTCATTTGCGAATCGGGAACTGCATGGTCTCCTGTGCTGGTGGACACTGCCTGGTCACCTGTGATGGTGGGCTCTCCACATGTGCTCATGAGCTCACCACCCTGGCCAAACAGGAAATTAAATTCAAAAGTTCCCAGGGGTTTTCCAGCCTACCTGGCTAGTGCATCTGAGTTGAAAGCGTTGTCCAGAGCGGTCACAATGGAGCATTCTGGGATAGCTCCTGGAGGCCAATAACTTCGAACCACTATCCCAGTATTTCTAATCACGAACTGCGATGTTGAATTTAGCACAGTACAGTAACCATTTTTACAAGCCCTTTAAATCGACAAAACTGGGTTGGTCGTGTGGCTGGAATCAGTTTTAATTCGATATAAGTCGGTTAATTCTGATATAATAGCGTACTGTAGACCAGGCCTTACGGCTTATGTCAGCGCAATTAGGGCAAGGCAGTGTCAATGTAGACACTGCCTTATAGCTGTTGGCTGTCTTGTCGATTTCACACTGGAACCATGAAATTGATAAGAAACTGCAGCTCCCCAGTCCCGAGATGGGCTGCTACCAGGTCTCCACTCTACGCTGGGCTGCTACTCACTGAGAGGTCTGCTGTCCTCCCCCTGCCTGGGGGTCCTGGCTCCCCATTCTCTACTGGGAGCCCTGCTGCCCTCTAGGGTCTCAACTCCCCACTCCCATCAGGGAGCCTGGCTGCACCAAAGCTCCTGGTTTAGAGCCTGCTGTTTCCCCTTCCCCCAAGGCTCTTCATTTCCTGTTGGGAGCACAGCAGCTGACCAGACTCCGGGCATAGATCTCCCTGTTGGAGATGAGAAGCCCTGGGTTTCCCCTCTCTCTTCCCCGCCTCCTCACCGACTGCAAGCAGAGAGGCAAGAAGCCCCTGGCAGCTTCCCCTCTGCTCCTGAGATTGGGGAGGCAAAAAGTCTGGGGCGCAGCTGGGCTCCTAGTGGAGAGCTGCGTGAAGCTGAGGGCCCGGGCTCTCAGCCCCCACACTGTCCCTCTTCAGTCGGCGGAAGTGCTCCTGGTGAGGATGTGCACCACTGACAGAGGGAGGGCAGTGTGAACATCAGCCATCCATCACAGTAACTACTGTGGGGGCTGTAAGTCAACCTAGCCTAGGTCGATTTAAGATTGTAGCATAGACGTGCCCTCAGTCTTAGGCCTGGTCCATAACTCTGAGAGATGTAGCTAAACTGACCTAACCCTTGGTGTAGACAGTACTAGCATGATGGAAGAATTCTTCTACTGACCTCGCTACTGCTTCTCAGGGAGGTCGATTACCCTGTCGACAAGAGAACCCCTCCTGTCAGCATAGGTAGTGGCTACTGCCCCACTGTAGTCTTTTAAGTGTAGACACACCCTTATACAAGGTGTGTGAGATAACACTTTTACTGGACTGATTTCTGCTGGTGAATGAGACAAACTTTCGATCTTACACAGAGCTGTTCCACTCTGGAAAAGACAGAGTGTCACAGGAGCATGTGCAAGAATTTAAATGTTACCGTGTTAGGGAGGGGGCACATTGAACACACATATTCTACACATTAAACCATATCAACACACACACATGTATTATATACAAAAAATAAACAGCAATATAGTCACCATTTCAACAAACTGAACCTCTAATCCACTTTGGATTCAGGTTCCTTATCCATCTGGGGGGGAACATTTGCAAACATGTGCAAATAGGCACACGTGCATCCATAACTTCACATTCTGGGGATACGTGTATGACCTTACTGAGTTTGTCCACCATGTGTTAGGCGGAAATACCATAGTAGAAAAGTGGGGGAGGGGCAGAGAGCTCTTCCAGACCCAGGGCCCTGAACTCCTCCCACTCAGGTCTCCAATGAAGAGAGTGATCTCCTCCTGCACCTGGGCTCAGTGGGGGACGCAGAAATCCTCCAGCCTTTGGGTCCCAGCAAAGATGCAGAACTCCTCCTGCTCCTGGGCTATGATGGGGAGAGCGAAAGAGCTCCTCTCCCGCAGGGCTGCAGTGGGGAGAGCGAAACTTCTCCAGCCCCGGGGCTGCAGTGGGCAAAGCGTTCTGCGATTCCTGCCAATTATTAGGGGGGCCTTGTGCCTGTGCTTACTCACCCTTGTGCATGCCCCTGTACAGATAAATACAAGGCAGGACAGATTGTTTAGCATTAGGCATTGACACATGTTGCAAGAGACCATTCAAGGTGAAGTGGGCAGTTCGCAGGACAAAGGCAGCAGGGAGGTGGGAAGCGGAGGGTAGTGGGTTACAGATTGTTATAATGAGTCATAAATCCTTTGTCTGTACTGTGTCACCACCCACCTTGTCACTTTAACATCCTGGAATCAACAGAGCTACAACACTGCAAACAGAAAAGGAGATTAATTATACCTAGAATCCAGAGTGATGGATGCACTAGAAATATCTTGGTTAAATTAGGTTAGATTAAGAGATTAAGTTAGAATTAGACAGATGGGTAAGAGAAAATAGAGAGATGCAACTAATGTTCTAGCCTGAACCTGCATTTCAATTAATTAGCTTGGAGATGGAACTGTGCAGAAAAGCATATTGAGAGCCCATAGTAAGAAGCTTGCTGGATTCTAAAATAGCTACTCAGTGTGGTCTCATTAGACACCATGGTCCTCTATGCTTCTTGGAATCTTTTATGTTTAAATAAAAATTAAGCATAGTGAGTGTAGCAGGGTGCTGCTGCAAAGGCACCTAATTAGCCCCTGCTCAGCCAGCCTCAATCAGGGGAAATAGATTGGGGCTGGGGAAAGCCTGATGCCTGGCCTGTGGATTGGCTGCACCTGCTGGCCTGAGGGCTATAAAGGCTGGGAGGGCCCCAAAAGGCAGGGGGAATAGTCAGGCTCTTGGCTGAGAGCTGTTGTGCTTGTAAAAAGAGCTAACTAGGCTGGTAAGCTTTGTACATAGCTTAGCACTGGTGGTGGGATAATGCTTTGTAAATAAAGATTTGGGTGCTACACACTCTCTGAGCTTTATTGGTGCAGCCAGCAGGCCCCAGAAAGAGGGGCAGCCAGCAGACCCTGTTACAGTGAGAAATTAAGCCTAGTATCATAGTCCAGTTAGGTGCTTCATAGTCCTTCAATACACAGCACTGTATAGTCTTGAAATGATAACAAATAACACAATCACATCCTACGCAACAGGCAATCCATTACAGATATATAATTAGGAAGGCTAACCTAAATGAATCACATATGAGTGTTAACTTTAACCTAAACACATGGGGTCACCTGCTCCTTTCTGCTACACAGTACAGCCAGAGGAAGAAGAAAGTGGGACAGCAGTGGGCTCCGGTGAATAATCCCCATTGACTAAGATACTGCAGAGTCCCCATATTACCAAGTCCATGTGATAGGACTCTTACAGAATTTGGGGGGTGGGTATGAGGAAGGGAAAAAGCTGGGGAGCAGTCACTCTCTAGACTAGATACTGCACCCTGGTTCCTCAAAAACACAGAGCTGACTGGCATCATCCAGCAGTAACTCTCCTTCTGGGCCTGCAAACTCCACCAACAGAGAATGCATTGCTGTACAGGCGTTGCTATTGAAGGTGCTACTATAGAGGAAGAGGAAACCCAGGAAACAGTGCAAAGGCCTCAGTTCTTTTGGTGTTCCACTTATTTGTTTCATGGACAGAGAATGCAATTACCCCTTCTTTATTCTGTGACAGAATGATTAAAAGGAAACTCTGTGGGCTGAAACTTGAAGGGTTTTCCTGTCCCTGAGAATGTGGTCCAATGTTTTAACTTTATTTTAATTAAGACAAATAGTTGTTAGTCTAGGAGTTGCAGTTCTACTTAAGTCTGCTCTGCAAGATCCTTTACAGCTCAGCAGAATGCCCAGACAGAAATAATGCTCCAATGGGAACAGCATATTAGTCCTTTTGAAACAACATGCATATGGAACCAATGCTTCCCCATTGAGATACATAGGTGGCACTTTCATTGCTTTAAAATGACATATAAAACTGAGGTCTTGGACACTCGTGAGCAAAAAAGATCTCATGGGATTTTTTAGCAAAACCAGCATTGCTGGCTCTGGAGCTCAGATTTGTCCAGCTGTAGGAAAGAGGGAGAGAAGAGAAAACCCAGGTTTATTGGTGGACCATTCATTACTATTGATGCAACTTGTCAGGCATTCAGATATTACAATGACAGGTATGGCACAAAACCCAAGATAAATTTGAGTATCATTCCAGCTTGCATAATTATATTTTCCAAAATCTCTTGGAGGTACCCCATTAACCAGGAAGGTACTTGTTCAGGTTAGAATGACATAAAAAGATGTGTTGTTATTTAATATTTATATAACTGTAGAACCTATTGTCCTAGGTGCTATAGAAGCAGGTACAAAATAACAATCCCTGCACCACAAAACTTGCAGACAATTGAAGACAAAAAATGGGGAGAGGTAAGGATTACAATATATATTTTTTATATATATATTTGCATTTACAAATCTATTATAAATAAATTGACAACTATCTTCATCTGCCCGCAACCTAGCCCTTATTAATTAGCTATTTTTATAGACATCATGATAGATTTAGGAAAAAAAACACACTTATAGTACCCAGAGATCAGAGCAATATTGTGCTAGGTCCTATACCAACACTGATTTAGACAAGATCCTTGAAGAGTTTAAATGGAGAACAGAATCACAGTAAAACTGGCCTGTATGTTAGTATATAAATAAAGGATTGGGTGCTTAAAGGAATGCACAAGATTTATAGACAACTTTAAAAACACAGTGAAATCTGTTTTAAGGGACAGTCACAAATTGGTTGCTTAATTAAGGATGTCTAATAAAAATGAGGAAGAATTGTACATTTGGGGCTGCATTAGGGGAAACTCTTACTACCGGGGCAGAGGTAGGGTGTGGGGCTGCTTTAAACAGTTGGCTTCTTGTGCAAGTTTGTCTTACAACAAACGGGACTTAAGAGATATCTGGGGTGCATATATTCTGCTTATGTTGACTCTACCTCATCAGGTTGGGAATTCCAGCTGGTTGATCACCAACAGCAGTATTATGTCTTACTCAGTTGCAATGGAGCTAATCACTAGTTACAGTCTACTCCCTTGCTAGTGTGACAGCTGCCATCTAGGCCAACATAGAGCCCTGAACCAGGAACTCCAGAGAGGAAAGAATGAATCTCTAGAGCTTGAAGTACAGAGCGAGGTATTCTTGTTGGCTGTGTAACATACACAGCTCCTGTGGATCAGGTACAAATGGAGACACGCAACACACATTGACAGTGGGTTACACTAGAACAGGGGTGGGCAAACTATGCCCGTGGGCTGGATGGGGCCCATGGACTCTTCCTGACCAGCCTCTGAGCTCCCGGCCCCTCCCCCACTTTCACTCCTCTCACGGAGCCTCAGCATGCTGTGCTGCCAGTGCTCTGGCCTGCCACTCTGGGGCAGTGCTGTAGTGGCCTGGCTGGCTCCGGTGGGTCCTGAGCTCCTACCGCTCTGAGCGGCATGGTAAGGGGCGGGGCTGCGAGCTCTGGAAGGGCAGCGTGTCTCGCTCTGGTGGGCCTGAGTGGTGTGGTAAGGGGGTCCTGTTCGGGCTTGGCTAGGGCCTTGGATAAGGAGCAGGGAGTCCTGGAGGTCTGTTGGGGGAGAGTGGATAGGGGTCAAGGCAATCACGGGACAGGGAGCAGGGGTGGGTGGGTAGGGGGTGTGGTTCTGGTGGGGGCAGTTAGGGTGGAGGGTCTCAGGAGGGGGCAGTCAGGGGGGCAATGAGCAGGGGTACTTAGATGGGAGGTGTGGTCCTGGGGTGTGGTTAGGGGTGGGGGTGGATCTTGGGAGGGGGCGGTCATGGGACAGGGAGCAGGGGAAGTTGGATGGGTTGAAGGTTCTGAGAGGGCTGGGAAGTGGGAGGGGGTCAGATAGAGGGAGTGGCCAGACTTCCCTACCCTACCCGGCCTTCCATACAATTTTTAACCTCAATGTAGCCTTCGGGCCAAAAAGTTTGCCCACGCCTGCACTAGAACATGGCTAGTATTTTCAGCCTACACCATCAGGACACCTTTTGCTAAGCAACTAGTTTTATACCAGGCAAAGCCTTCTATAGCATAATCAACATTTTCCCTCATTCACCATATCTTACTTGTGAATCAATGTTTTAGAGCAGGGGTGGGCAAACTTTTTGGCCTGAGGGCCACATCTGAGAATAGAAATGGTGTGAAGGGCCACGAATGCTCACAAAATTGTGGTTGAGTTGTAGGAGGGGGTGAGGTTCTGGTTGGGAGTGCAAGCTCTGGGGTGGGGCCAGAAATGAAGAGTTCAGAGTGAGATGTGAGAGGGGGCTCTGGGCTGGGGGTGTGGGCTCTGGGGTGAGGCTGGGGATGAGGAATTTGGGGTGTAGGTGGGTGCTCTGAGCTGGGACCGAGGGGTTCAGGGGGTGGGAGGAGGACCAGGGCTGGGGCAGGGGGTTGGGGTGTGGTAAGGGTTGCAAGCTCCGGGGTGGGGCTGGGGACGAGGGGTTCGGGTGAACCTCTCCCCACGCCCCAACCCCTTGCTCCAGAGCCTGGGCTGGTATCAAGGGCAGGAGGGGGATCAGGGCTGGAGCAGGGGGTTGGGGCATGGGGAGAAGATTAGGGGTGCAGGATCTGGGCGGCACTTACCTCAAATGGCTCCTGGAAGCTGTGGCATGTCCCTTCTCTGGCTCCTACGTGGAGGTGCAGCCAGGCAGCTTTGCACGCTGCTTCGTCCACAGGCACTGCCCTTGAAGCCCCCATTGAAGCTCTGGTGGGGGCCATTGGAGAGTCTAGGAGCCGGGGGGGGGCATGCCACTGCTTCTGGGAGCTGTGTGCAGCGGCCCCCAACCCTGCTTCCCAG
This sequence comes from Dermatemys mawii, assembly GCA_007922305.1. Taxonomy (NCBI): domain Eukaryota; kingdom Metazoa; phylum Chordata; order Testudines; family Dermatemydidae; genus Dermatemys; species Dermatemys mawii. Next base: position 67,550,473 of record ML677341.1, read on the forward strand.
CTGGAGCGGGGCAAGCCCCAAACCCCGCTCCCCAGTGGGAGTTCAAGGGCCAGCTTAAAATGGCCAGTTGTAGTTTGTCCACCCCTGTTTTAGAGTAATCCGGGGGCTAGATTAATTTTGCTATCATCCAAACAGGATAAAAGTATCCCTCTCATCAAAGTCCTTTACAGCACAATGTTTGCAGGGAGCACATACGAATCATTTAAAAAAAGATTTTTCTCCAACAAATATCTGTCTGTATTATTTGTGTCAATGATCCCATCTGAAACCTCAGAGTTTTTCCACTGCCACAGAACTTCCTCGAATTTCTGTGCTTCAAACAAAACATGATCACCTTTTTTCAATAAACAAAAAAGTCCCACACTTTTGTCTCCATTTTTCACAGGTTACCTTCAAGATCCCACATACAGTGTCCAATCATATCTTCCTCTCATCCTGGAGCTTTTATCTAGACTTTCTAGACTGTTATTTGGGTGAACAAAGGACTTTAAACCAATATTTTAAATGGCAGAACATTATTTTGAAAGGAAAAAGAAATAACTTGCTTGATTGGAGATGCAATTCCTTTTCTGAAACAATTTGTTCTCCTGTTGCTTCACCAAGGAAAAGAAACAATTCAGGACAGCATTGGAAAGTCCATGCTCCAGATCTTAGAAGAAATGAACGTGGAGTTCTACCTACTTTCCTTGAAAAACCTACAATATGCCCATTGCTAAATGTCAGGATGCTAATGACTAATTTTCAGTGGCGACTGTGACAATTCCCGTTAGCTTCTTTGACTCCAATTACCTACCATTCATATAGCAGCCATAAACCCAAAAATAGCAAGCAAAAATGAGGTAACATCCAAATAATGTTATGTCAAGAACATTTTTGAACTCTAAATATCCTGTTTGAATGCTTAAACTTTTGACTATTTAAAAGATGTTACAGGGCAGTACTTATTTAATTTATGTATAATTATTACTTACTGAGTATCACTGATGTGTGTTTGACACTGTGCAGACACAGAAGATATGGGGCAGACTCAAGAAGTTTATGATCAGCATCAGAAACAGACAGTACAGGACAGACACATGCAGTACATGAAAAGATTATTTAAACTCCAAATGGTGTGTGCTTATTATTTTCAACAGAGATGAGTCTGGACCCAAACGGTAGTTCTGAACATCCTCATATAGGTTCAAAATCTGAACCCAGATCTGAATTTCACAAATGGCCTGTCTTTGTAATGAGCTAAACCAAAAAATCCGATCTGGGATTTTCAATCCAGATTTTGAGCACACTTTGACTATTTAATTTTTTTTTTGTCTTTTACCAGTTTGTTTTTAACACTAGGTATGTTTGGCGTTGTTTACATATTTTTGAGGAGTCTGTCTATTTAAGGTCCGGTTCTGACAAGTGGTCAGCACCTCTTCCAAGGTGATGAATCCTCTGACGCTGCCACTGAAATCAATAGAAGTTGAGGGTGCTCTGTGCTTTGCAGATCTAATCTGAGGATTTCACAGTCCTTGGGACAAACACCAGATCTTCTCTCAGTCTTGTAGGGTGCTCGATGCACTGTTGATGCTTAACAAGTGGTAATAATTACTAATAAATAATATTAACATGGTCGTGTTCATCTTTAACAGTTCTGAGCCACCGTCTTTGGAAAAGCTGATTATTTTGCAAAGCCACCTTATGCTCTTAGTAGAGGCTGTTCATGGGCCAGTGTGTTGAGCTTGTTTGAAGCTCCTCCCCAGGGTGTAGAACAGGAAGAGGTGGAGGTCAGAGGGAGCTGCTGGAGCTCCTTGTGTGTGTGTATATGTGTGTGTAGTTACCGTTGCCATTTTACTATGTGTGTGTCTTATATTACAGCAATGCTGCACATCAGCTGCCAGAGAGAGGGGAGAGGGGAGGAAAAGCCTGTTTACACAGACTGCAAACCGCCTGGGGAATAATGCAGGAAAGGAAGTGAGCCGGCTCTCTGTCTGACTGCTCCAACTTCCTGCTCTCACACACACATACACACCAACCAAGAAAAAAAAAAAAAAAGAAAGAGAAAAAAATCAGGATCTCATTACAAGAGCAACAGAGCGCTTGCAGAAGACAGTCAGCATGGAAATCCAGGGGATTTTACCCAGCTCCCTTTAAACTACAGGGAGAGATTGGAAAAGTCCACCAGGCTCTGGGTATGTAAAAGTGCTTCTGAGCTTGGGCTAAGTATTGCAAAGTTTTGGGGGCTTGGGAAGGTGGCAGGGAGTGAGAGCGAAGGGGAGCCAGACAGGCTGCAAGAGACGGGCAAATAGCAGAGTGGATGCAGCTGCGCTGTGGGGCCCAAGGGGGCAGGGGGCTGCTCTTCCCACGGGCTTTTAATCCGCTGATAAAGGCCAATGTGAGTGGAAGGGGCCCGGGCTGGGTGCGGGGACATCAGCTTCTCGGGCAGCCCGTGCAAGGGGACCCAGAGCGAACTATTTGCTGTAAGGCAGAAATGCTTGGTGGTCACTCGGGGGGCAGGGCCCGGAGCCCCGCGAGAGATACCTGCAGCACGGTGGGGGCCTGCCTGAGGGGAGCAAGGGGGGGGGTCTCTGCCTGGCCTGGGGGGGAGCAGACGGGGGTGTATTTGCCTTGCCTGAGGGGATAAGGAGGGTGTCTCTGTTTTGCCTGAGGGGAGTAAGGGGGGAGGGTCTTTGCCTTGCTTGAGGGGAGAAGGGGGGCGTCTCTGTTTTGCCTGAGGGGGTCAGTGCGTGTCACTGCCTTGCCTGAGCGGGGCAATGGGGGTCATTGCCTTGTCTAGGGACAGAGGAGTCACGGCCTGACTCGGGGTTCAGGGGGGCACTGCCTGCCCTGACTGGGGAAGGGAGAGAGGAGACGAGGAACAGTTGCCTGTCTGAAAGGGGAAGAAGATGAGGGGCGAGCGCGCTACAAGGGGAAAGAGAAATGTGTGTATTTGAGGGGCAGGAAGGGGTCAGGGTCTGCCTGGGCCGAAAGGTAGGGGGGCCCCCTGTCTGCCAGGGCTCTCTGGGGAGGGAGCATAAATCAGGGACAGAAATAGCGGCCTGCCCAGGAAGCCCTTTGGGGTGCGCTTTGCATTCACTTGCTGCCCAGGGCGTCCCAGCTGCAGGGCCACGTGGGCCATTTTTAAAATTAAAATAATCACAATAGTGACTGGGGGAGGGTGTTTGTCAACAACCCGCCCAGGCGCTGGGGCGGGGGGTGCAGATCCCGCAGCCCCTGCAAGGGGCGAAGGGGGCTGTGTGGGGAGGAGGGTTCTTGCAGAAACTGGAAAGGGAGGGATTTAAAAAAAAAAGTGTCGGGAGAGTTTCAGGCTTGTCTGGAAACAGCAAGACTAATTGCCATGCGCTTCCGGTTTGAAACTGGCAGCAGACAACATCTTGAAAATGAGTCACTGCAGCTCACAAAGAAACTCTGTGGTTTTCTCCTTCTCAGGTTCATGTATTTGCTCTTTTTACAGTTTCCTTTGTAGTCTTCAGAGTTCCCCTCTCTGCCTTCCCCCTCTTTCTTAGGTTCCCCCCTGCCCAAAAGCCCTTCTGGCCCATTTTGATACATTTCACTGGGGCTGAGGGCGCGGGGGGTGGGGGGAGAGAGAAAGTGGAGAGTTGTTTTTGGATCTGGCTTTGCTGAAGGTTAGAGGGACTCTGATGCTGCAGGGGGAAAAAGTTCCCTGAATTTTCCACTGGCTGCAGGAAGAGAGCCCATTTAGTCATGGCTAAGTAATGTCTGCACACACACCAACTAATCTCATTAGGAGTTTCCGTTCCCTAACACAGGAGGGTTTTGTGAAGCCCTGTCAGCCTTTCTACCGCTGCAGTTGAAAGGGAGACAAGTTACATCTTTATTTACTTAGGGGTATAGGACTCAGGCCAGTTTATTCAATGAAGCATCTTTTTATTGCTATCATGTGGTCTACAGCTTTTTTTAAAAAAAATCAGTGGTGTCAGTTTCATTTCTAACAAAAAGGCAATACTTATCTAATATTTTATTTTGCAAAATCTTGATTAGTTTCAGAAATTTAAGCATAAATGTAATTTACAAATATTTGACAATTGTGGGAGGGTTTGTATGAAAAGGGGAATACTTAGGATATTATATTTAGCTAAACATGTTCCAGACATCTATGATGATCTTATGGAATTGCATAGATTTTTTTCAGATAAAAACTACACTTAGTGGTAGGTGCTAGGATAATATTGTGATGGCTACACTAGACTGGTGAGTGGAAAAAAGGACAGAATCTTGTGGCATTGTCACTTTATTTGTTTAATTTTAAATTGACTTCTAATTCATGCTAATGCCTTTCAACTTATGTGGTTTCTAAAGTGGCTTTATTATTATTTATGTCTTCTGCAGCAGGGCACAAAGGCTCTATTCAGAATTGGTGCCCTGTTGCACACACAGAAAGATATTCTCCCTGCCCCCAAAAATGCTTACTGTCTAATGTAAAGTAAGAAGTTGTACAAAGGGAGCATGGAGCAAACAAATAATATAACAAAGTAAATGATGTTTTAGGCGCAAGTGTTTTCTGACATAAGAAATATCTAAAAAGCAAAAAGTGTGTAAAAGAAAAATATATATGATAACATAGTAATGCCATGAAACACTGCATTTGACACCTTTTAGCTACTAAATACTGTTCAAAAATATGATGAATGAAGAACTAACAACACATCTTTACCTGAGCTGATCTTCACCATTTCCTTTACTTTCTCTGTTCATCCTGTGCTAAGTGTTTCTGTATAGAAGGGATTTTTGACCTATGCCTCATTTCAAGGCAATTTCATTGGTGGATTACTGCCCACTACAGCCAGAGAGAGAGAGAGAGAGAGAGAGAGATTCATTTCATACGCAGTCACATCAGAACTTTAGAGATGAGATATATATTAAACATAGAAAATGCCTGATTCCCTGGTCAGCTGTCCAAGATGATTTTCAGACAGTTAGTGTTTTTTCTCTTATGAGAGTTGCATACATTTGTTTTTTTCTCAGAATATTTATAAACTGAAATATTTCCAAGAGCCGTACCATGTAAAGAATTTTTTTTACACCCTGGGTATCCATGTACCCTTTTTATGTCACATTGTTACTTACATGTTGTAGACCAAGACAAATAGCACAATCTGAAATAATTCTCCTTATAAATAAGTTTACAAAACACTACACACATGTACCTATCCTGTACTTCTAGAGATACAATCAGTTTTACTTTCAATCATTAGAGAGACTTACTTCTCACTGATTCATAGTGTGTGTTGCCCCATTCAGTTGATGGTATTTCATTTAACTTAAGTCATGATTACAAAGTAAGTATTCTACTACAAAGGCTGAAATTTTGTCTTTCTTTATACAGTAAATTTGATCGTGTCAGCTGTATAGTCACCTTGTAATCCCATTTTTGGAATGGATGCCAACTCAGGCAGTGTGTGTAGAATGGAGGAGTGTTATAGGAGGGTAGTAGCAATCAGGTGATTTTATAAACCTGATATTGAGATACAACAGAAGTTAAATGGTTTTTGTTATGAGAGAATTTTTATACAATGAAAATGTTACATTAATTTGTTGGCTCACACAGATGCATTGAGCCCCATGCGTGGCTGAGGGCCATATGCTTCCATTCAGTGCATCATGTGTTGGGAAGCAAAGATGCCTGAAAAATGTGTGCAGAATCTTAGGTGTGGGAAATGCTCTTACATGTTTTGCCAGTTTCAGGAGACTAAAAAGCAGTAGACTTTCAAGCAACATAAGATTTGGCTACTGATGAAAAAGGGGATATGGTGTTTGCTAACAGAGGAGGAAGCCTAGTACATAGTTATTTATGATGCATGTTATCTGTAGAAAGTGTAATTTCCTAGGAAAAAGGGACCCTAAGCTAAGCCTGCCTTAATCAGTTGGCAATACACATTAGCGACAAAGCATTAAGAAGTTTGTATACCCATTTATGGTCATCTGTGGGCCGAAGAGTCCTGTGTCACAGAATAAGATAAACTAGAGATGGAGAAGACTTGTTTGATCAGCCAGTCCATCACATAAAGACATGACTGATTGTGTGTGTTTGAAATCTGGACTGATTATCAATCCACATAGCCTTCCTATGGTGGTTTTATTCCAATCTACATTGCTTCTGAATATTGACTTCTGAATTTCTGTTAGAGCCACCAGACTGATTTCAGGACATAGGTCTATTATGTGCCAGTTCCAACAAGATTTCTGCTGGTTTTCAACTTCTACATGTCTTTTGTGACCACACCCAATGGCAATTACAACAGGCTGTTGCTAATGTGCTTTTGAAAACACTGTTCTGTAGATCCCACTACTGATTTTTGGTCATAATTTTCTATGGAGTTTTTCCTCACTGTTTTCCACAATAAGGAATCCTATAACCCTGAATCATTAGGTAGATGTTTACTTGGGGTCTGTACCTTGTTTAATGAATCATCAGATATTCTTGAGACTGTTGAGAGTGCTTGAAAGACTGAACATATCTGTTCTCATGTTGAAGTATTTTGTTGAATTATGTATGATTTAAGAATTAGTCATGATTTGCAGCAGAACGTTGGGAAGTAGAAATAGAAAGTCCAGCTCACTAAACACAAAAATAAGATGTTAAATGTATGGAAACAAACCAGATAAGAGACATAGTATACCTAGTGTATGTACTTTCCTAAAACAATGTGCGTATTTGTCTTTGTTTAGTATTTACTTAAATGGTTATGTTTACATTTTTATATCTAACAGTAACTTTTCCAGAATTAAAGTTTTTAAATGGTTTATCTTTAAAAATAGATTTTAGTTTGGATCCATTTTTGGAAAATACTTTTGTTATTTTTCTAAACATAATATAACAAAAAAAATTCCTGTAACAAGTACTACATTCAATAACATCACTGACCCACTAACTACTGATTAATTCAGTATCACATAGTGCCAGTATATGTACCCCATGTGTTCTAGTGAAGTTCGTTTTTAAAAAATTATTATAGTGGGACATGCAATTCAGAAATCTATCCTGAAATTGTTGGTGTATTCAGTTTCTATAATAAACAGAGAGGGCCAGTATCTCCCAGTCTATTCTAAAACTATGTACTTCAGTAGAAGCTTTAACTTAAATGATGTAATTAAGAAAAAAATGGTCCAAGTGTAGCCCTGGTGTAACCAGGCAGAACTTCACTGGAGTTGATAAAAATGACTTCAGTGAAGTTGCACTTGTTAATACCATATCTGATTTTGACCCACTAGCATTACCGATGCTTTTGAAGTCTGCTTTATCATAGACTGAGGTGACAAAGAGTCCTTATCATAGACTGATACTTACATACTCCAAGGAGGTATATCCATAAACGTGTGAAAAAAGTTAATTCGGGACTAGATTCTGTGCCCCATGCTAAGTCTGAGTAGCCATGCTTTCTTACAAATTGATTGTTTAATAATTTGTTCCAGTATCTTTCCAGGTATTGAAGTCAGACTGACCTAATTCCTTTCGGTCCTCTTTGTTCTCCTTTTTTTATGTTTACCCTTCTCCAGTCCTCTGGAACCTCACCCGTCCTTCATGAGTTCTCAAAGATAATTGCTAATGGTTTCGAGATTGCTTCAGTTAGTTCCTTAAGTAGCCAAGGCTGAATTTCATCAGGCCTTGATGATTTGAATACATCTAATGTATCTAAATATTCTTAACCTATTCTGCCCCTATTTTGGTTTGCGTTCCTTTCCCCTTGTTTTTAATATTAATTGTATTATATATCTGGTCACCATTAACCTTGTTGGTGAAGACTGAAACAAAATTGATATTAAACACCTCAGCCATCTTGATGTAATCAGTTATGAGCTCTCTTTCCTGCTATGTAGAGGACCTACACTTTCCTTTGTCTTTCTCTTGCTCCTAATGTATTTAAAGAATCTCTTCTTACTGCCTTTTTTGTTCCTTGCTATATGTAACTCATTTTTTGCCTTAGGGCTTGGCTGCACTGGCACTTTATAGCGCAATAAAGCCGCCAGGAGCACTCTACCTTACTACCTGTCCACACTCGCAAGGCACGTAGAGCGCTCTGACTCCACGGCTGGGGTGCTCCTGGTATTCCACCTCCCCGAGAGGAATAACGTTTGTTGCGCTCTTGCTGGAGCGCTGTGGCACCAGTGTGGACACGTAATGTGCTCTGATTGGCCTCTGGAAGTGTCCCACAATGCCTGTTATAGCCACTCTGGTCATCACTTTTGAACTCTGCTGCCCTGTCCTCAGGTGCCCAACCATCAGACCCTTCCTTTAAATTCCCTGGGAATTTTGAAAATCCCTTTCCTGTTTGCTCCAGCCAGGCGTGGAGTGTTCTCTGCTCATCTTTGCAGGTGATCATTCAATTTGACCATGCCTCCACGTGCCAGGCGATCCCCAGCATGGAGCAATGGCGAGGTGCTAGACCTCATCAGCGTTTGGAGGGAGGAAGTTGCACAGTCCCAGCTGCGCTCTAGCTGTAGGAATTATGATACCTTTGGGCAGATATCAAGGGCCATGATGGAAAGGGGCCATGATCGGGATGCGTTGCAGTCTCAGGTTATAGTAAAGGAGCTGTGGAATGCCAACCGCAAAGCCACACCGGTGCTGCTCCTGTGACCTGCAAATTCTGCAAAGAGCTGGACGTGATACTTGGGGGCGATCCACCTCCACTCCAACGACCACCATAGACATTTCCGAGCCCAACACAGCAAGAGGAAAGGGGAGGAGGAGGAGGAAAAAAGTGCGACCAAGGCTACCGAGGAATCCCCGGAATCCCTTGAGGCATGCAGCCAGGAGCTCTTCTCGACCCAGGAGGAAGGCAGCCAGCCGTGGCGTCCGGTGCTTGGGGTAGGATAAACAACAGAGGAGGTTCCTGGTAAGCGGCTTTTTTGGGGGAAAGGAAGGTTTTAGGTGCAGGCTCTTTGGGTGAGGATGGTAAGGGCAACATGCATGCCTAGATGCGGAATAGTGCATTGTGGTCTATTACACTGCAGTAATCGGCATCGGTGATCTCTTCAAAAGTCTCAGCCAGAACTTGGGCAATGCGCCTGCACAGGTTTATTGGGAGAGCCAGCATGGTTCTTGTCCCAGTCAGGCTAATATGTCCGTGCCACTCTGCCGCGAGGGGTGGGGGGTACTATTGCTGCACACCGGCAAGCTGCATATGGGCCAGGGTGGAAGCCGCATTGTAGTATAAGACCCTCTCTTGCTTCTCCGGTCACCCTCAGCAGCAAGATGTCATCCAGGATGAACTCCTGTGGAGACTGTTGGGACAGGGTTTAGTGTAGGTGCCCCCTGCAGCTGTTGACTGTCCCCAAGGCACAGAAACCCAGAAGACAGTACAGCTGTGAAACAATCAGTCCCCCTGGACCCTGTGCTTACTAACCATTTTGGGGATTCCTGTAGGTAATGTGCACTCACTTTGGGACAGGCAAAGTATAATTTCGTATGGACTGTGATTGCCCTCCTCCTTAAGTGTGGGGGAATCACTGCTCTGTCTCATGTGTACAATGCTGCCTCTGTTAAGTGTTTTTTTTGCGTGTACAGATCTCAAGGTACAACCCTGAGATCTCAGCTGTCAGTGTTATCACCGACCAACAGACTGAGAAGACTGAGGAAGAGGCCGCGTACAAGCAAAGAAGACATGCTGAACAAGTGATGCAGCAGTCAGTGGAAGAGAATCAAAAGGCATAGAAGTGGAGGGAGAGCAAAAGGAGGATCCGTCAGGAAAATGTGATGCACTGGCGGCAAAGCACAGAACGGCTGATTAGCATAATGGAGCCCCAAGCGGACTCTACCCAGGTGCTCGTCACCATGCAGGCGGAGCACTACCGCGGTAGCCCCCCCGTAGCCCTTGTCCCAAAACTTTTGCCTTTGTGCTCCCATGTCCCCTCCAATCCACCTTCCCCAACATCTGGGTTCTTACTGCCCCCAGCTGCCTCTTGTACCTGTAGCTTCACCACTCACCCACAAAAACTATGACCCTTATCCACTGCAGTCAAACCCCCCTCAACATGCCTTATGGCCATCTTGAAGTGCAGCACTCAGTGCACAGCACTCCAGACAGGATTCCAGAGTATGAAATCAGGACATACTCAAGTCTGTGAGTGAACTGGTTCCCACCCCACCCCCTTGCCCTTTTCGTACTTCTGTGTTACTTTGTTTTTTTTCAATAAATGAATTTTCTTTTCAATAAATGGAGTTTATTTTGAAAACATACTTTATTAGTGCATAAAGCAAAATATACCTTAGCCCAGGAAAGCAATAAGCACTGCAAGTCAGTGTACCAAACACAGCCACTGCACTTGTCTGGTGCTTTCAGCCTCAGATTGCTCCCTCAAGGCATCCCTAATCCTTGCAGCCCCACGCTGGGCCCCTCTAATAGTCCTGCTCTCTGGCTGTGCAAATTCAGCCTCCAGGTGTTGACCCTCTGAGGCCCATGCCTGAGTGAAGCTTTCACCCTTCCCTTCACAAATATTATGGAGGGTACAGCATGCGGATATAACCGCAGGGATGCTGTCTTCGGCCAAGTCCAGCTTCCCATAAAGAAAGCGCCAGCAGCCCTTCAAACGGCCAAAAGCATACTCCACAGTCATTCGGCACTGGCTCAGCCTGTAGTTGAACCGTTCCTGGCTGCTGTCCAGGCTCCCTGTGTAAGGTTTCATGAGCCACAACATTAAAGGGTAAGAAGGGGTCTCCAAGGATCACAATGGGCATTTCGACTTCCCCTGTGGTGGTCTTGTCTGGGGAAAAAAGTCCCGGCTTGCAGCTTCCTGAACAGGCCAGTGTTCCAAAAGATGTGTGCCTCATGCACCCTTTTGGGCCAGCCTGCATTAATGTCAATGAAATGCCCACAGTGATCTACAAGCACCTGGAGAACCATGGAGAAATAGCCCTTTCAGTTAACATACTCAGAGAGTAGGTGGTCTGGTGCCAGAATAGGAATATGTGTCCCATTTATTGCCCCCCCATAGTTAGGGAAGCCCATTTGTTCAACACCAGCCATAATGTCAAGTACGTTACCCGGAGTCACAGTTCTTCTGAACAGGATGCGGTTAATGTGCTTGCAAATTTGCATCAACACGATTCCAACGGTCGACTTTCCTACTCAAAACTGGCTAGCCACCAATCGGTAGCTGTCTGGAGTTGCCAGCTTCCACACTAGAATAGCCACCCACTTCTCCACCGGCAGGGCAGCTCTCAATCTTGTGTACTTGCGCCGCAGTGCAGGGGCAAATTCAGCACACAGTCCCAGGAAAGTGGCTTTTCTCATCCGAAAGTTCTGCAGCCACAGCTTATCATCCCAGACTTGCATGATGATGTGATCCCACCACTCAGTACTTGTTCCCTAAGCCCAAAAGCGGCATTCCACGGTGGAGAATATGTCTGTGAATGAGACAAGCAATTTTGTGTCGCATGCATTATGCAACTCAATATCGTTGGACCCCTCAGTGTCCCTCTGGATCTTAAGGAGTAACTTGACTGCCAAATGAGACGTGCTGAGGAGACTCGTCAGCATGTTCCTCAGCAGTTTGGACTTCATTCCTGCAGGCTGAAAGGGAAGACAGAGCACACTGCACAGAAACTGTTGAAAGATGGTGCCAAATGTGGATGGAAACACAGGGATTGCTGGGATACGAAGCGATGCATCATGGGGCGTTAGAAGAGGATCCAGAATGACCCACACCCTACGCCCCCTTCCCACAAGCCACAGCGCCAGAATGGGAAGAGGTGCTCTGTGGGATAGCTCCCCATAATGCACCACTCCCAGTGCCGCTTTAGGTGCTGTGAATTTGGCCACGCCAGTGCGCTTGCGGCTATCAGTGTGGACAGACTGGAGCGCTTTCCTTGGTGCTCTCTCTGAAGGTTGGTTTAACCCAAAGCGCTCTACGTCTTCCACATCCATTCCAATGTGGAAGCTGGCAACTCCAGACAGCTACCGATTGGTCGCTAGCCAGTTCTGAGTGGGAAAGTAGCCAAGTCCTCAGCCTTTCTGATTTTGGGCTTGGCTACACTTGCAAGTTAGAGCTCACTAAAGCCGCCCAGTGCACTCTAACTCACTTCCTGTCCATACTGGCAAGGCACGTAAAGCGGTGACTCCACAGCTAGAGTGCTCCTGGTACTCCACTTCAGCAAGAGGAATAACGTCTGATGTGTCTTGGCTGAGATGCCCCAGCATCAGTGTGAATGAGGTGTTGCATTACTGCGCTCTGATTGACTTCAGGAAACTTCCCATAGTCCCCTTAGTTCAAGTAGCCACTCTTGTCATTGTTTTGGAATCCGCTGTAGGAATGCAGATATGCCCTTTCAAAGCTCCGTTTCTGACATCTGACATACTTATCTGCTCCAAGACAAAGCAAACATTCCTTAGAAGTGTTGTTTGCTTTGAATGGCTGACCACCCGCTTACTACTTTCACTTTCTGAAACAAAAAGTTGTCCCCAATACATTTCAGGAACTTACTGGAAGTTCTGCGTTTTGCCGTATTACTTTTTTAACAGACATCAATTGGTCTGCTCTGACCTCCTCCTGAATCTCTGAACAAGCTCACATGCTTGATGTATAATGTAACACCTCCTCTCTTTTTATCCTGCCTGTCCTTCCTGAATAAGCTATACCCCTTATAACAATATTCCAGTCATGGAACTTATCCCACCAAGTCTCTGTGACACCAGTTAAAACATGATTTAACTTGTATACTAATATTTCCAGTTCTTCCTGTTTATTCTCTTTGCATTTGTATAGCTAAGGTGTTGAGGAAATTCCTCTGCTTATGTCTCTTGTTTCTTCTATGACCCTACTGTAATTTTCTCTGCTTCCTCTTCCCCCACCCCCCAACATCTAACCCTTTGTTGAGGTTGCCTTTTTTAATGTTTATCTGTGGGCTTTTGTCCCCCTGCCCCTCTGAACCTAGTTTAAAACCTCTTCCCTAGGTTGGTGAGTCTGTGGACGAAGGTGCTCTTCCCCTTCTTGGGTCTCATCTCAGGAGACCCTCTGCCCAAAGCAGCATCCCATGGTCAAGAAAGCCAAAGCCACTTTATCAACACCATCTGCATAGCCATGCATCCATCTGTAAGATGCACCTGTCCCTGCCTGGACTCTGACTCTCCATCGGGATGATGGATAAGAACACAATCTGCATGCCTTCCCTCTTGCTCCTGGAGTCCTGTGCTCAGGTCATACTTAGCAGTATCATTAGTGCTCTCATGGACGAGTAAGTAGTGGTCAGAGGAATGGATGAGCCTCAGAAACCTGTCCGTAACATCTCAGATATGGGCTGCAGGGAGGCAGGCAGCACATCTTTGCAGAAATCATGTCAGGTCAGCAGATGGATGCCTCTGTCTCCTTTAGAAGGGAGTCCCCAACCACCAGCACCCTACACCTTCTCCTCCTGGGTGCGGTGGCTGTAAGCCTCTCAGCTTTGGGAGAAGGTGGCTCCTCCTCCTCAGCCATTGCGGTCTTCTCCTTCTGTCTTGTTGCCAGTACAATGTACAGTTCCTTCACCTCAATGGATGTGGGTGGAGGTGAAGCACTGTCTGTTGTTCAAGGTGGCCAGTAGCCGGTTTCCTCCCTGTACACCAGACAGTTTTCCTCCCTCCTCTAGGGCTGGTGTAGTCATCTGAAGTTGGCTGACATCCTCCATGCTAGATGTTTCCACGTGTGTCTTGTTGATGAAGTTCTCACACTGCTGGATGCTGCACTGATGAGGCACCTCTTCCTGCAGCTCTTCTTACCTGTTTCCCAAGGGACTCCACCAACAGACACCTCTTGCACCGGGTCATTTCCCTGTCAGACTTTCATCAACAGGGACATGCAGGCCTCAGCCCCAGGGCCTGAGTGGAAGCCTCCAAGATCAGGATGCCTGTCTAATGTGGAGGCCTACCGATGTAGGGAGAGAGAAAGAGCAAGTGGTAATGTTGGTGACATGCCGTTTTCCTCTCATGGCAAGTTCTTCCTTGTAGAGCAGTAGTTCTCAACCTTTCCAGACTACTGTACCCCTTTCAGGACTCTGATTTGTCTTGTGCACCGCAAGTTTCACCTCACTTAAAAGCTATGTGTTTATAAAATCAGACATAAAAATACAGACATGTCACAGCACGACTATTGCTGAAAGATTGCTTACTTTCTCATTTTGTATGAAATTTTAATTTGTACTGACTTCGCTAGTGCTTTTTATGTAGCCTGTTGTAAAAGTAGGCAAAGATCTAGATGAGTTGATGTATCCATTGGAAGACCTCTGCATATCCTGGGGGTACACGTACCCCTGGTTGAGAACCATTGTTGTAGAGTACCTGCAAGTTAAGGAAAGGGGGGAAAAAACAACCATGCTGCCCTGCCTTCCTCCACTGCTGAACTCCTTTAGTCTTGAATCTACCTTCATCTCACCAGCCACTGGGTGACGCAACCCCTCTCTCTGTCACCTCTTATCACTGCCCTATCCAGTTAAAGACTGCACTGCTCTCACTTCTAAGAGCCCCTGTTAGAAATTTACCTAACTGCAGGGCAACCTAGCCAGGACAGTCAACAACCAAATCTAGATTTCAAAACACAGCAACCAGCTCAGAGTCCTATCAGACTCGATGGCAAACTCCCTGCACAGAAAGAGCTCCTCTTTTGCCCCCCAAATTTAATCAATAAAAGTAAGTTAAAGATACCCCAGCGATACGTACCAGTTGGCTAACTCCCTTCCTGAGATGTGGGGGAAGGAATCCTGCAGGCCACAAATTGTTTTGCAACTGCATTTGAACACACACTTAACTTTGAGTACGTGAGTACTCCTGTTAATGTCATGGGACTACTTGCATGCTTTAAGTTAAGCACAAGATAAAGTGTTTGCTAGTGCAGCCCTTAATGGGACTAGAGTAATTCCTGATACTCCTATGCCTGCCTTGCTCCTACCTTACAGGGGCCAAAAGTCTTCCCAGTGTGTCAGAGTCCTGTTTCAAAAGCTTGTGTCATGATATGCAGAGCAGCTTCATGGTGTTCAGAGGATGTTGGTCCCTGTATCAGCTCCCTAAATCCTGTTTCATGGAACAGAACCATTTCCACCTTGTCTTGGGCTGTCTATGCCAATGTATTATCCATAGCAGAAGGTTCCAAATTCAGAGCAGCAACACTGACTCATTTTCTGGGGTTTTTGAAATGTGCACAGTAACTCCTCACTTAATGTTGTCATTATGTTCCTGAAAAATGCGACTTTAGGTGAAACGATGTTAAGTGAATCCACTTTCCCCATAAGAATTAATGTAAATAAGTGGGGTTAGGTTCCAGGGTTTTTGTTTTTTTTTTTGCCCGTCAAAAGGCACTATATATCTGTTTCCCCCCACCTACGCCCACTTTTCTTTACCGCCACATCCTCGCTCCTCCCCCTCCCTCTCCTGCCTTCTGAATGCCGCAAACCAGCTGATTGCTGTGGTCATGGGAGGGGGGAGTCACGCTGAGCCTTCACTCCTCCCCCATCCCTCCCCTGCTTTCTGAATGCCACAAGCCAGCTGATTGCCCTGGGCAGGAGGCAGGGCAGGGAAGGGAAAACCTGTGCGCCGAGTCCTTGCTCCTCCCCCTTCCCTCCTGCCTGGCGCAATCAGCTGGCTTGTGGGATTTAGGAGGGAGGGGGGAGGAGTGAGGACCTGGTGTGCAGGCTTCCCCTCTCTCCCCCTGCACCTCCTGCCGGGGCAGTTAATTGGTTTTCAGTGTTCAGGAGGCAGGGGACGGAAAGAGGGGGAGCCTGTGTGCTGAACCCTTGCTCCTCCCTCTTGCCTCCTAAACGCCACAAGCCCGCTGATTGCCGTGGGCAGGAGGTTGGGGGATGAGGGGGAAGGAGTTGATCTACGGTGTCTGCGGGTGGGCGGGAGGCACTGGGGGTGGGGGTGGGGCGTAGGGAGGCTGCCAGCTGTGGAGAAAGCAGGCAGTCAAACAACATAATAGTGGAGCATTGCACAACTTTAAATGAGCATGTTCCCTAATTGATCAGCAACAACATTAACCGGGACAACTTCAAGTGAGGAGTTACTGTACTGTCTTAATGTCATACCTCAGGTTTATTAACATCCTAACTGCAAGGGTAATAACAGAGAAAATCCTGTCTCTCACCCTTCACAATGTTCCATACCGCTAAGCATGGCTGTTTAAAATGTTTCCTTCATTTATTTTTAAACATACTACAGTTTTAGCTGCTAACAAAAATGCTGTTAAATCACATAATGAATCATTGTCACAATCTCCCCAGGCACATGATTTTCAACCTTTAAAATAATTTTAAAATGTAAAAAGGGCTCTCTAAGTGTTAACATAGAAGATGCGCTAAGTCTTAGCTCTGTGTAAAATGCCATCTTGCAAGTTTTTTTCTTAAAAGTACTGGCAAAACCAAAACAAATAGACATTTGTTTAAAACGTAATATTTTTACATTTGTACAATCACCTACTTAGGATATTTGTTAAAATTATTTAAATAGGATATTATAAAAGTTTCACCCTGCTAGTTTTGTGAAACCATTGACATGCTAATACATCTGCAGAACAGACTTCTATTACAACGTACAGTTTTCTGGTGGTAGCATTTCACTAATATCTCCACATACCCCTTTATCATGAGTCTGTTCTATACAAATAGAGTTAACTGAGTACCTTTCAGCCTGAGCTTTCTGAGAAAGGTTCTGGTATGTATTATAACTATTAAACAATTTATATTGCAATGGTGTTCAGCGGCCCCCTTTGTGCTAGTACAAACAGATTCCAAAAGTTTACAATCTAAGTACATTGCCATAGAAGAATGAATAATATTAGAAGGTGTATAGAAGGGAGAGACAAATTCTGATCTCTGTTATGTTAGTGAAGTCTGGAAAAACTTCACTGACTTCAGAGGAGTAGTTTCAGCTTTCATTAGTTTAACTGAGATCAGAATCTGGGTTTAGCTTCTAGATATAGGGGTCTGATCTTGGCCTCTATGAAGACTGCTTTATCCTACTCTGTTGACTCAGAGCAGAGCAGCCTTAAAGCTGGTCTAAATGTTCAGTTGAGGAGAATCCTTCACTGGGGTGGGGCTGGCATAGGGAGCCTAATTACAGCACTGCTTCATTCCAGCAATATCTTGTTTGTTTCAGGCACCATGGATGTTAAAGATATTTGCAAATTAGAGCAGCTCCAGGCTGCTCTAATATACAACAGTAGCTGAACTGATCCCCAATCAGCTCCAAGACGGGGGGAGTACAAATGTGGCATACATCCTCTTTTGCTATGCAGCATGGTGAGGTCTGAGGATAGTGGCTATAATCTTTAGATCTTATTTGATGAGAGTGATCTAATACCTCATCCACGATGTCATATACAGAACAAAAATAATTATTGTTGTGTGTCCTGGGAAGCTGAAGAGATGTTAACAGCTTAATTGGGTAATGAATGTCCTTTCTAAAGCTTTGTGATTTAGGTATTTTTTTTTAGTGATGTTTTGGCAAAAATTTAAGTGATGTTCCTTCCCTCTCTTCTTGATGGTTTGCAGCAACCATGAGAATTGATTGAAGTACACAGGATATTACCAACCCTGGAGGACAATGACCAGATTGTTTGTTTTTTTGTTTAAATAACGTGCACCTTGAACTGTAACTTATAGCCCACTAGCTATTTTAGTGTTTACATTAATGAATGAAGTGAGAGACAAGATGCTGGGTGATACCTGTAGGTCTTATCAGCCTACTAGGTATGTGAAAAATGGTACAGACTAAAAGATAGATTAGTTATTTCATTAAGCTTCAGCATTAGCACTAGAGTAAACCAGAATCTGGATAGCCTTTGGCATAACAGAACTTTTATGGATCAATTTTGTATCTGAGAAAGGGAGAAGGAAACTAATATTCTTGGAATTTAAGACACATGAGAGTACATACCAGTGATTCTTAATTTATGGCTAGATTTTGAACCCATTACTCATTCTGGTGAACAGTTAGTCACAAGACTAATCCTATGGAAGCCAGCAACTGTGGGTTTTGACTACTCCTATGAGTAACTGCTCACCAAAGTGAATAAGGGATTCATGATTTTGCATTAGTCTATAAAAGCTATCAAAGGAACATCAGCAATTTTTTAGGAGACTGCGTATGCAAATGTCTATATATGTATACAGATTTCCTTTTACTAAATCAGACCATGCAATTTTTAGTCTAATCAAACAACTAAATCCCAGTGCAACGAGTAAGTACACCAGTAACTGCTTGTGCTATTTTATAATTTTATGATTCATCTTTCTTAAGACAACACATTCTGAAAATTCAATTTACAGATGAGGGGTAGCTAAGTCTGCCAACATATGTTGCCATACCTCAGTAGGTTTCAAGTCTCAATCTCCGCTTCAAACTAAGCCAAAACTAAATGACTAGAATTGCATTCCCTTTCCTTTTTATCATATCCTTTTCTATCCACAATATTAAGAGACCTGTTCATTTTCCTGAGTGTCAAGTAAAAGATGAGTCAGTCAAGAGTGAAAGATTGGTTTAAAAATAAAAATAAATTTTGTATAAAAATATCAGTAGATATACAGGGAACATTGACAGTATTGATAAACTTATTAAAAATGCATTTCCTCATTGTAGTCATCAATATCAATTATAAAATCTTCTGTTTTTGTATCTTGTCACAAAATTGGAAGCTTTTAAACACTAGTTAAAGTAGTGGCTCACCGGTAGAGAAGTCAGTATTTACTTTTCGGGGTAATCATCACTGGTATGTTGAATAAGTTCCTCAGAAGTAGTACCTGCACCTGCAAACAAATATCTAAATACATGGCAGTTACACTACCTTTATCTAGCTGTTTTCCCACTTGCACTATATTTTTTCAACATTTAAAATGGAGACTTTCAAAGATTTTATATAATGGAACAAAATAATCATAACTGAGCCCCACTAACATAGGCAAAAATGTAACAAAGAAATTCATATGGGGAGAATAAAGATACAGGGCTGCCTTTGAACCTGGAAGTCCCTTGGATTGCAACCTAGTGCATTGCCAACATGCAACAGATGCACACCATATGAGCAGATGAAGGAAATATAAGGAATCTGTATTCATTTTACATCTATCCCAAAGTGAATGTTTGGAACCATTATAGATTTATGCACTTCTGTTTATGGGTTAGCCTTAGAAATAGTTAAACATTGTTTATTAAAGCCCTTAACAGGGAGGAAAAGGCCATATTCCCTCATGTTAAGGGCTTTATATTCCATTCTTGTTAAGGCTACTTCTTGAGGCTTACCCTTTTGGATGTGTCTACTCTGAAGACAGTCACATTGTAGGGGTTCTGTCATCACACCTCAGTGTGGCAAAGGACCAAGACTGTGGACCCCATAGACATCTGCCTCAGTCCATCCCTCTCTGCTTTTAAAAATCTATTGAAGATGTTGCTTTATCAGAAATGTTTTTCTTCTGCAACTGCTAAAGTCCCCGTGTATGTATCCTTCATTTTTAATTATGTAGGTTTGTCATTTAATAATGTATTTGGAGTTGCTGTTGTCTATTTTGTGCTGTTTTAATTGTTGTTGTTTGATAAACGCCCAAGGTGACTTGTGGTGATTTTTTTTTTTTGCAGAGGGTGGGAGGGAAGATGCTCTTTAAATTATTAAATTAAATTAATTTCTTATTGAAAGATCCCCAAAAATAAAAATTAAGGCAAAACTATTTAGTTGCTTATACATGAGTGGTGAAGCATACTTATCTCCTGTAATACTGCTAAGCACTGCAGGCAGCAAAGCCCTGTGTGTCTCTTGACGCACCCTTAAAACATCTTCATTGTGTGGCAGTATTACTGCTCTTCTGAAGCCATTTCAGAATGTTTGTGTTGGGTCAATCTTTAATTTTTCTAATGTTTCCACTGGGTGGTGCTGCAGGAATTCCTACCTTTTGACTTGAATCTGCATTTCCCAGAAAGACATCTCTAAAATATAATAGGAGGAAGTCCTGATTTAGAAAGTTTTCGCAGTTTCAACACAATAGAAAAACTCTGAGGATGCTCTAGCAGGAAACCTTCCATTTGCTGGATATGGAAAAAATACCAGTACACTATATTGTGTACAGAGAGTTCCCTAAAGTGCTGTAGGTCTGTACTGCAGCACAAGTTAGTTCTATTGGCATTTACCAGAGAAAGTTCTTCATTAAGTAAATATATGTATATTTACACATTTACTTGCAAGCTTATTTTTTAAGGTCAGTTAAATTAGTAGCAAGATCTTCTTTGCTGAATATTTGACAACATTTCTAAGTAAACAAACTGATATTTGTTTTTTCTTCATTTTGGCAGAA
Organism: Dermatemys mawii; assembly: GCA_007922305.1. Lineage (NCBI taxonomy): Eukaryota > Metazoa > Chordata > Testudines > Dermatemydidae > Dermatemys > Dermatemys mawii. Next base: position 67,570,739 of record ML677341.1, read on the forward strand.
ATGCTAACTTTTCACTGACCACATCCTATTTGTCATCCTTGAAACATAACTGTTGAGAAATATAATTTGAAGATTGACTCAGACTTTTGCCTTTTCCTTTTACAATGTTCCTGTGCAGCAGTTTGGATAGTACTCACCACTTTCTTTACCTCTCATGATATATTGGTTGTTACGCAAACCAATATCAAGGAAAAAAATTAATAATTTTGCTAATTATTTTAAATACACAACCTGTCTCAAAATCAACATCAGCTCAGATTTGCATCTGGAGTCATGTGTAAAACAAATATAACTGAAAAATATTGTTCTTGATAATATTAAAAGTAATTTTCCCTTTCACAACCAGCATGTGTTTTATGTTTGCAATTAAACTTAAAAAAAAAAAAGGAATAAACCATCTGAAAGTTGTTAACTTTCAGTATAGCTGTTTACCATAGCACTGGGTTTATAAATTGAAAATATATAGATAAGATAAATGAGTTAGAAATTACATTTTTCTCTATTTTTCTCCAAAAATATTCATTTATATTAAGCACTGTTAGTTACAATAAATTGAAAGATTTTGTTCATTTCAGTGAAAAATGAATTCTTTTTAAACTTGAATAATTATTTTTTCCCTCTGCGAGACATTGTCTTGTTTAAAAAATTTACTCAACTCTCTCATCATTTCTTGTATCCAGTAACTACATTAAAAAAAATTATCAAAATAATGTAATTTAACAGCAAAATAGCCATGTTCTTCTGCCAGCTAATGCAGTCATCATCTCAAGGGTTAAAACAAACCTGAGGCACTTAGCAAAATAAAACCAGAGCTGCGATTACAAACTGGGACAGATGTAGGAGGCCAGGTTTCCTGTGGCCCATTTTCCAGTTTCCTGCCTGTAACCTGCAGAAATAGAGGAAGCTGAATGCTAACGTGAATGAGAGACCTAACAATGCACAGCGTCACTCCGCTCAGAGAAACGTGCTCTTAGCCAGAATTAGGATACAAAGGCAATAAACACACAAAAAATGCACACTCGTTTTCCAGACCAGTTGAAAAGAAGAAAGACATCTGTTTAAAGAGAAATGCGTGTGCCTGCAAAACAAGTACTTTCCTGTACGAGACATACAGACACGTGTGCATGTGAGGGTGAGAGGTGGCTGGTTGAGCGTGTGTAGTAGTTGTATGTTTTGCAGCTGCTCTGGTTGCAAAAAGGATTTGGTAATTTCTTAATGTATTTAGTGAAATTAATTTCTCTGCTCTGGCTAGGCCTGTGTTTTAATTTTTTTCATTCACATATTTGACCACTGTTAGCCATTCCAAGCTTTGCAGACTTAACTGGCCTCTAATAGACTGTGCAGCCCCTGTGGTTTTCCAGTCAACCTCCCTGATTAATCTGTTCACCCAGGTTCCACAGCTTGATTTTTGCTTCCAGTCTCAGGCCTCAGGGGACTTTCTAAAGTCAGTAGGAGCTGCTTTTAACCTTTGTGGATATGCAGAATCATGTCTATGGACTTTTAAAATTTACATGAGTTCCTAGTGACTTACTGTAGGAGGCCGGAAGACATTGTCACGGTGGATTGCTAGGGGCGCTCTGCCCCCCGACTCCAGGGAAGGAAAGGGTACCACAGGTCACTGTTATCAGTTGCTGCCCTGTTATCATATATTTTGCATACCAGTGCTCTCCGGTTCTCATTGCTTGCTTGCCTTGTGCAATACTAATGAGACATCTGCTTGCATTATGTAATACTAACAAGACAGAAATAAGGTATTAATTATTCATGAGGTATGCATGAGATGCAAATGTTCCTGTTATTTCTCTGTCTGTGTTTCCATGCACAGTGGGCTTCACCCCGAGCATTGCTCCGGTGTGTCGGGCTTTCCCCGTCTCAGTGGCAGCAATGAAGGGAGCCCCCCGTTGCGGCTGTGTCACTTTTGCCTTCAGTAAACTCACTACTTTTATTCAGCAGCTGTGTGTGTGCCTCGTTCCTACGGGACCCCGAGTACCCTGTAACACTTACTAAGATCTGTAGCAGCTCCTACTGCTCTAGAAAGTCCACAGAGAGGCAAACCTGGGAATGGAAGAAAAAACTCAAGGCATGGAACCTAGAAGAAACAGGAGAACTTGGGAGTAGGGGCCAGATTTTAGGTAAATCAGCTGCGAAGCCAGGGACTATGGAAAGCTCCTGAACACCACAGGGTTTCCTGCTTTCTGCATCCCAATTACTCTGTGGAGTTTCTAGCTCCCCTTATCCCAGGGTCCTGCAGATCTTAATATCGCCACAAAGTATCCTACTTTCTGCCTCCCAGTTCATGTCATTAACATTTAAATGAAGATAATGTGGCTGCTCAATTTAACCTTAACTCTGAATTTCCTGAGTTTCTAATTGTTGTTTTTTGACAACAACATTCTTGTAAGGTGGGGGTTTTGTTGTTGTTTCATTTTTTTACCCTCAGATTTCTGATACGTACTCTGTCTTAACTCCAATTTATTTACATTTTTGTCTGGAAACTAATACAAATTGTCCAGAGTGAGCAATGTTAATACAGCACAATGTGTGTATTGTGTGTGTGTAAATATATAATAAATGCTGTTGTGTCTCCTGAGCATTTCTGGGAATAGGCATTTTGATAGGCATCTTTCATAATATTTATCAAAGTCTTGTCTGTGTACTCTAAAGTGGGTTCCCAATTACTGGCACATAGTGTCAGCACTGGTATTCTAGGCTTCTCTTTCCTTTCTTAGTGGGGAACCTCAAGTTTGGGCCTTGGTGCCTTGCACCTATTCATTTCTCATTTAGGTAGTCTGGCAAACTGTGATAGCTTCTTGAGAAGTTTGTGGATCCCTGTTTCCTTTGCCAATAAATATTCTATTTCCAAGTATATTTTTTGGCAACCAGTTATACCAATAATTATTTATATCAATGGAGATTGTGTCTGTTGGGGGGAAAATTATTAGACTATTCAACTCCACCTAATACTTCTGACATCACTGGGTGGATGTGTCCCTTCCACAAATGTACTACATCAAAAATCCTTGGGTGTAAATAACAGTAAGGCTGCACAGTCAAACATTCACAAGTTAGGAAAGCCAGAATTAAGGTTGCCAGTACAACTTTAATTCAGCCCCTTTGTGCATATGCATTATAATACGTTCTTTAATTATTTGATCAAATACAGTGTTTTCCATAGAACCCCTGACTCATTCAGTGCACAGGACAGATGGTGTTCATTGGCTAGTTAGATGTCAGTGTTTCTTTTTATACTCATCATTCAATGTGTGGCCCTACGCACTATTTTACTATTCAAACCTTGCACTGAGTAAAACATTATTAATTTCTAGGTTTGCTGGAAAATTCTGACATTTCAGCATTTGTTTTTTCCCCAAATTGGAACAAAAAGTTGTGCATGGATGTACCAAGCTTGGGCCTTCAAATCCAGGGCAGGATGCAGCCTGGAGAGTGCAGGGAGAGCGTTGTGAAGCCGTAATGCTTCCTTTCCTGGCTGCAGCCCCACAAACCTGCCTGCGGTTGGTGCTCTGTGTGTCCCAGTGCTTCCTTCCAGGGCCGCAGCACTGGAATGAAGCACTGGGATTTTCCGAGCACTGACTGCAGGCAGGTTTCCGGGGCTGCAGCTAGGGATGGTATGTTCCAGTGCTTCGTTCCTTAGCTGCAGCCCCACAAGCCTTCTTTTTGCTTATTGGCAACCGCTGATTAATAGCAACTTTTGGCTGTCTCCCGAGGGGTTGCTGATATTCGGAATCTACTGGACTGTATCTTAGTTCTTTACAAACATTAATGAAATTATCTTTGCAGTACCTGAGAGGTGAAGTGCTATTATGCTAATTTTACACCTGGCCACTGAGGGTCAGAGACAGAAGCCAAAATTGTAACAGAGTTAACTAATTTTGGGTGACCAATCTGAGACACCTTGGATCTAATTGTTCCGAGCATTTGGCTCCTTTTGTAGTGCTTTATATGTTCAGCACGGAGATCCCATTGACTTCGGTTGCAGTTGGGAGCGCTTAGTACTTGTGCAAATCAGACACCAGGTATCTCAAATTGGGTACCCAGAAAATAAGGAATAGACAGTGAATGGCCATCTGTGAATATATTGGTATATGTGACTTGTCCAGCATCACATAGCAACTCTGTGGCAGAGGCAAGGATAGAATCTATTTCTTCTGGGCACCATTCAACTGCCTTAACTATGAGACTGTCCTTTCTCTTCCGGCCATTCCCTGCCTCATTCACTACACTCCTTCCAGCTTCTGCAACAAATGAAGCAAGGTTCTACAGACAACAGCTTCAGTCCACCCTGTGCACTGAAAGAGGCAGGGATCCCATGGAAAAAACAGTATGTGATCATATAATTAAAAACTGTACCATAATGCATATACACATAAGTACTGAATTAAGGTTGCACCTAATAACATATCTAACCTAACATTTTGGTGCTTGGCTTTGCAACATTAACATTCTTTTAAGGTAGCGTTTTTGGATGTAATTTTCTAAGAGTTTTGAAAAAAATGTGAACAATATCTCATGTAGAACCATATTGAATCCCTCCCTCCCCGATATGGGTGAACAGCAGGGTTGGGATCTATAGATCACAGCACAGTTCTGTATTATTTGAGCTAATGGAGTAACAGGTAGCAGGAGAAGTCCTGTTATCTTTTATGTGAACCTGGGTCTAGAGGGGATGGACACCTATGCTTTGCCAGTAGATTTCACAGTTATTTTCTAGATAACAAAGGAATGATGAGACTATTCCAGGTTCTGCAGGAGAGCATTTTCTAGGGGTTACAGACCTTTTGGACTCTCTCTCCCTGAGCCTTTTCCTGCTCTATCCCCTCCTCTGCTGCTATCCCTCTGCTCCTTTCCTCCTCTTCCACAGCTCCATATATTCTTCTTTAACCACATCCTTGGAAACAGCTGATCCATTTTATATAAAACTAAAAAAAAAAAAAAAAATTCAGCCTGAGGCAGACACCCAGCATGGAAAATTTCAGCCTGTAAAGTTTGTTTGTGGAAGTTACAAGCAACTGGAAACAGGGTTTTATAATGGAAACTGTTGGGTAACCTTAGCTATAGTTGTCAGTACCTGCACCACCTATCATACGTGCTCTTGGTCAAGGCTGAAGGGTCAGGTAGCCGTTGCAGCAAAACACTGTTCTAAACCAGTTAAGGTCCTATTAAACTTTCCTCTGATATAGAGAAGAGAATGTAGTCCAGCTCTAAAAGCAAAGAAAGGCATATTGTGCGTCTGAACTATTCTAGTAATATGATTTATGTCGTCATGATTGTGAAGGTTGTGTTGGTGTTTTCAAAACTCCTTATCCTTTTTAATTTCTTCAACTGAAATTCTGTTTTCAAGTTCTTAGCCCAAGAGATTTGTTTTACAAAAGTCTAAAACAGTTAATCTATTTTTAATTTCCCAGAGTGAAAGAAGTTGATGATTTTAGATGCTTTTTGTCATTCCAAAGAGGCACCAGATGTAAACTGAAATTGTGCAGGAAATTTCTTTATATCCTAAATTATTAATTATAGGGGAGAAACTCAAATACAAATGTAATTTTAATAATATGACTATGAGCATGTTCCCTCTGTAATAAAATGAACAGCATTTTTAACTCCATGGGCTAGTGTATTCATGCGAGAGTCAGATAAATAGAGTTATATGATTAACCAGAGTATCTTGGATAAATCCACTATGGAAGGCTAAATACTTATTTATCCAATAGACTATATCTGCTTTAAAGATATGTGATGTAACTTCAAATATCTGTACCTATATATGTATTTATACCCCTTTTCTGACCCTATATTGGGTAAAAAAGGATTTGTATAAAATTACATGAAATTTTCATTAAAAATGTATATAACTGAACAAATGCTGTGCTTTTAATTCTAAATATATGTTTTATATTTAACTTAAATACTGGTTGGTTGAAGAGACCAGACTGGCTCCCCATGGACCTCTGCCCTCTGTTGTAGATTATATTATTGTTACATCTGGGAGTCATCGGCAATGTATTTCTGCCTTTTGTGTTCAAATTGAATTTCCAATGTAATGGATAAATGAGGCCTTTACAGTCATAAGAAAGGGGATAAATTTGGAAGACCCCTTTTGGTGTATGTGCTTTCAAATGATTTAGACCAAAGCAAATTCCCAATTCTCTTTTGCCTCCCCCTAAAGATACTCACTAAATTCTCCGGTATCTTTAACTGACTCAGTAAATTAACTTTGGTGAAGAATAAATTATTTTTGTTATTAAATATTCCACATGCTGAGTTTGATTTGGTTTATCTTAGGACCTGGTGGATTGTTCTTCTAGTGAGTGAAAAGCAACAAACGTTAATTAACATCCTGATATATATGAGTGAAGAGGAAAACCTAAAGTTCAGTGAACTGCTTATACAGGAACATACAGTCTCACACGGTTGAATAACTAGAAGCCTTATGCCACCTTGTGGCAGTCACACCAAACAACTGTAGAGCCATAAGCCCTATAAACACACTGTAGAATAGTATTAGAACCTTAGTGATCTAGATCTAATTTTGTTTTGGAGATAATTTCACTTGCTGGACTTAGATGTAGACCAGGGGTTGGCAACCTTTCAGACGTGGTGTGCTGAGTCTTCATTTATTCACTCTAATTTAAGGTTTTGTGTGCCAGTAATACATTTTAATGTTTTTGGAAGGTCTCTTTCTACAAGTCTATAACTAAACTATTGTTGTATGTAAAGTAAATAAGGTTTTTAAAATGTTTAAGAATCTTCATTTAAAATGAAATTAAAATGCAGAGTCCCATAGACTGGTGGCTAGGACCCGGGCTATGTGAGAACCATGGGTCTAGATAATACTTAGTCCTACCATGAGTAAGGGGCCTGGAGTAGATGACCTCTCAAGGCCCCTTACAGTCCTATGACTCTATGAATGTGGGTGTTCAGACAGAAGTTTAATGTGGTTTAATTAATCCACTTCAAATTCACATTTTAGTTAATTTGGATTATTTTTCCTGGATGTTCCTGTGTAGACAAGCCCTCAGCCTCTTTTAAAAATGTTACCCTATGCCTAAATCACTTTTTTAAAATGGGATTCACTCTTCCAGTTGATTTAGGGCACTTCTGAAATTTTTCTCCTAGCTGCCAGCTCCACCTGCGATACTGAAGGGCAAGTATCATAACTGATGGAATGTTTAAGGTGAATCACTTTTGGGGAATTATTTTACACTTCCCAAGTGTGCTAGGCTCCTTACATTGCAGATAAAATGGTTCCTGCTCCAAAGAGCTGACAGTCCAAGTGCAGACATGAGGTAACAAAGGAGGTGACAAAGCAGTAGAGAGAGAGGATTGGTGAGGAAGGAGAGGGATTACAGCAATACGATTACGCAGTCACTATGTTAAGGCAGGTCACCTCACAGCAGCATGTATGTTTAGTTAAATGAATAGAAAAATGAATTTAATTCCTGACTCCCTTCTTGTGGGCCTTGCAGTATCAGGAGGTTTTCCTGAAGAGAGGGTAGTAGTACCCTGGGAGTGAATTCTGAGAGCAGGAAACATCAGAGAGATGGATGGATACTTGATGAAGTATCAAGACTAGCGTCATTAGTGGAGGAGAGGTCACAGTGATATTATGTAGGCAGAGGCAGAGTTATGGAGCGCATTGTAAATGAGGCTAAGTTTAAACATGATGAAATGTATATGCAGGAGACAGTGGAGCAGTTCAAAAAGGCAAGTGACCTGATCAGATTGATGGGCAAGGAAGATGATTTTAGAGGCCAGTTTTGTATAGACTGCAAAGGGAACAAGGAGGCCAGAGTGAGGTGGTTGATGCAGGAATTGAAATGGGAAGTGCTAAGTGCCTGGAAATGACACTGGGTTTATGTGAACCGCATATATAGTGTTTTACTTTCCCTTTACTCTGGTGTGTGTGTTTTAGCAAAAAATAATGGGGGGGAAAAAGAATGTTATAATGAGAATTGTGACATGGCAGTGCGAACGTCAGTGCTTAGAATTATTTTTTAGTGCCTTGCACCTTCCTTTGCCAAATTGTTTTTTAGCTATGTAGAATGAATCCTACATGAAGATTAGGGTTGAGCTGAACCTAGAGGCTAAACCTATGCTACTGAATGCCTTTCACACAGTGTTGTCTTTTGTCCATTGTAGGTATGGAGAGTGCAATCACACTGTGGCAGTTCCTATTGCAATTGCTGCTGGATCAGAAACATGAGCACCTGATCTGTTGGACATCCAACGATGGGGAATTCAAGCTACTCAAAGCAGAAGAGGTGGCCAAGCTATGGGGACTCAGAAAAAACAAAACTAATATGAATTACGATAAGCTGAGCAGAGCACTCCGATACTATTATGACAAGGTAAACATGGCTATTCTGAAGTAGATTAAGAAAATAGAAGCAAAACTGCATAGACTAATTGAGAGATGCAAATAATATTTTACCTTTATGTAGAAGCTTTCATTCTTAAAGATTCCAAAACAAATTTTATAAATAGAGCACCATTGAGACAGCCACCTCTGGGTGGAGTGACAACTAATTGGCAGTCAGTAAACCACTGCACAGTACTGGAGTGAGGCTGTTTATTACCAAGAGAGACTGATCACCACAGTATATTTAGGACTTTCTTCAGTGAAGATCAGTGGTGGAGCATAGCAATGCTGTAATTATAACAGTTCTAATAGTGTCTTCACTGCCAGGATAACTTTAAAAATGGTGAAGAGACACACACACCAGTTTAAATATTGAGGTTAAGATTTTCAAAGCCAACTAAGGAACACGCATGACTGAGACACAGATGAGGTTTTGGGCCAATAATTTGGTAGTCTCACCCTATCATTTCCAGTAAATGTTTTGAGTTTAATAAATGTCAGTGACAGTGTGCAGTAAATGGCAAGTCATTAAGGGCACGATTTGATGACCATTGAAATCAATGAAGGGAGGATGTCTTTCAATTCACCTAAAAGATTGGGCCCTAATTCTTTTGGTTTACAATGCAGTGAACGTTAATCTCTTGAAACACTTTTAGAATGCCTGTTGCTATGCAATAGTACTGCACAGGAGTTTCATTGTAATTGATCACTAGTTAATGCCCACTTTCTTAAGTAGCATTTAAATTTTATGTTAAATCGTCTTGTGACAAACTCTGTATTGTTTTAAGTAATCAGCTAGATTACATGCTGGGTGTAATTTGGTTAGAAAACAGATATAAGTGATAAAGTATTGCAACATGCAGCAAGCTGACATTTTTATGGATGTGCAGAACAAGTGTAACTTACAACAAGAAAAGCAACTAACAGCAAGGTGCAGTATTACCGTTGTTGATATTTGTGTTATGTGATACCTGAGAGCCCCAGTCATGGACCAGGAGCCCATTATGCTATGCATTGTACAAACACAGAACAAAAAGACAGCTTTGTCTAAGATAAAACATGTGAGCAGGTGGTGTTCTCATCCCATTCTAGGTAAAGCCTACACAAGCTGCAGACTGTGAAACTTACTCCCATTCCCAGTGTTATATTTATTGATCTCCCACACCAAAATGACAGAGCGTAAACCTCCATCCAAGCTTCCTACTCAAAGTCTAGCTGTTCCTAGGGTTTCTTGCACATTCTCTCTATCTCTGCCACTTGTTCACTCTGACCAGAGAGTCACATCCATCTCTTTTATATTTTGGTAGAATTAACCATATAAGATGAGTCTGCAGAATTTACCCTGAAGCTTTATGCAAGGCTCTAACTTTTGATAAGAGGGTGGGTTAACAGAAGCATGGGCGCCAACTCTCTGGGTGCTCCGGGGCTGGAGCACCCACAGGGAAAAAATAGTGGATGCTCTGGACCCATTAGTAGTCCTGCCAATGAGTTCTTCCCCCTCCCTCCCAGCGCCTCCGGCCTGCTGTGGATCAGTTGTTCAGGGGCAGGCAGGAAGTGCTGGGGAGGGGAGCAGGCAGAATGAGGGCAGGGCGGGGGAAGAGTGGAGGCAGGGCCTATGAACAGAAGAGATTTACATCCTTTTGCAGAATCCCAGAACCTTTCATTCTAGTATGACTATAGCTTTCCTAGCTTGTCCTGCTATTCCCCCATTACTTATGAAATTATGCCCTTATGACATTTACTCTGTGCACTCACTCATATGTGCTTACTTACCAGCTTACACTATTTACCTCCTTGCTGGATTTGATCCAAAGATTTCTATGGATGTGGCATCCACTTACATACGACTTAGATTTTGTGCCTTGTATCTGTGCTGGAAATACAATGACCTTATTGAGTATAATACCTTCCGGTTGACAGCTGGTATGTATTTATGCTATTCTGTAGAGTATGTCAACATCCCCAGAGGTCAGCTTCACACAGAGAATGTAGGCATAGTGTTCTCACTGCTGGTAATGTGCCAGAATATTTGCTGGGTAGCTTCATGTAAAGACGTTTTTCAACCACTCTGTCAAAATGAAATCCTACATAGAAAAATCTTGATTATTGTTACTTGGAGTTATTTAGAGCTTTTAAGATCAGGTAGGTACATTTTTAGCTAGATTTTAAGGAGTTCTGAGCACTCACCAACTAGATAAGGTCGATGGGAGCTAAAGATGTTCAGTACCTCTGAAAACCAGGCCACTTGAGTATATTGGGAAGGTCACAAGGTCACCATTTTGTATAAACAGTGCTACAGCAAGTACTTTATTGGCCTTTCAGTTGGTGCCCACTCTAGTCATCCTCTTTCCTGGATTAAGATGTGGCAGCAGGAAAATAAAGTATGTGGAGATAAAGAGAACAGAGGGTAACATAGAATTTGTATTTGATAAACTGAGTATAGCAGAGGGGATGAATGCTTGAGGGGAACTCTCATATGTGACAAGATACTAGAAAGACAAGCTACAGGAGGACTCATTGCACAGCACAGTACTAGAGGCATTAAAATATCTAGTACAATTCCCCTATCTGGATGTTAGACTACTGTTTTTCCAGTTACTCTTGGATTATTATTAATTTTATTATTTTAGGATCACTATTCTTTATATGACTAAATTATTGATTTTTACAATGGGCTCATATTTATCATTCTTACTGTTTCATACAGTCTTTGCAAAATAAGGGTTAATGCTAATTTTAATTTATATTTTTTTTAAAGCATAGTTATGCTTATTGATCTGTTCTCATCTTGATTTTCCGGGAGCTAAATGAGATGAGTTTATACCCTACAGTGACTAACACTAAAAGTTAGCATGATTATGGTAGGTTTGCATGCTATACGTGGCAGGGTAAATCAGACTAATTTATTGCTGAATTGAACTCAAAGTATAGTTGTCCTTTATTATTTGTGTTACACTAACCCTTGTGTTAGGTGCTGTGCAAACAGAGTTAACCAAACATCCAAAAATCCAGTCACTGCACGTGAAATCAAATTCTTTTCTATGTATTGAACAGGATTTGGTAGACTGATATTTTTGTGTTGCTTAAACAAGAACTTTGAAGGAGTTATCCGTCTAACAGGCTATGAAACATCTTCAGTGTAGGATTTTAAAGCCATGACTACTACGATAAAAAGATGTTAGATTTTCAATGACAAGAAGTCAGGCCCATTTAAGTTTTCTCTCCTTAAGACCTTTTGAAGGCGGCTTGGAAAGCACTAAAGGATTAACAGAAGGATATTCTGTTGTAGAAGGATATGATTTTATAACCACTCAGCATGGTGAATAGTCCCACACTAAGTACTAAAAGGCTCCTGCTCAGCATGGGGAAATTCACATCATTATCTGACTCCAACCTCTCAGTTTATAAGCTTGACTAGGATCAATGCACACGGAGTGCCTGCTAGTGACTGAACCATTTGTGCCTGGCTTCTGCTGAATAAAGCCATTAGTTTAATACAGTAAGTGGCTGAATTTATGCTGTTTGAAAATAAGAGACAAACCGTTTCTCCTTGGTAATGCTCTCTCTCCAAATCCTTTCTTCTCCAAGTAAATGAAATATAATGTCTCTTTGTGTGACAGTGCCCCTTCACTTGTGTGTCTTTCTTCATGGCATTTGCAGCTTGTCATCTTTTCATTCAGTCCATCCTCCCTTTGTTGCTTGCTGTCTACTCTATATTTTCTCGTTCCAAACTCCGCACCTTCAGGAGGATTGTGTATGTACCTCTTATGTGCCTCTTCCAAGATGCTGATATAGTAATACCTCCTCCCCATGTGTCATCAGCAGGGTTTTAACCCCAGACCAAAACCATGGGCTTCTGCTATTTAAATTAAGAGTACGCTTATCAGCTGGGAGCAGCAGAGAGGCGTCTTTATGTGGGCTAGGCAGAGGTTAGCAGGTGATATGTACTGTGTTTTGTTATGCTCATTCAAAAGCAGTGGGGAGAGGTAGGTTGCTGGCAGGGAGCAGAAGAGGCAGGGTAGCCTGCTGTAGAGTTTGAAGAACTAGTCATTCTGGATAAGCAACTTCAGTTTTTCATAGGGAAAAGTAAAGGTCAATCAGTACATGATTAAATGGTAACGAACCAGGGGAGGGCCAAGTACCAAACACCTTTGCTTCTCACACTTACTCTGGCCCATGTTTCCTTCTCCTATGCTGCACAGTACAGAGGGGGAAAATATATGGGAAAGGCCCCTGTGTGGCCATGTGGAGGGAAAATGTGGCTCCATGGGATGCTTTGCTCACTTCTGCAAAACATGATGGGCAGTACTGCTGCCAACCTTCCAGGATTGTCCTGGTGTCTCCAAGAATTAAAGATTAAGTCATGTGATGAAATCTCCAGCAGTACATCCAGTCCAACCAAAATTGGCAACCCTGGTGGGCAGGGCCAGAACTGGGGAGGAGCCACACTAAGCGGTTTGCGCTTCTCCCCCAGACTGTGGCTGATTTGTTGGATAAATTGACTGAAATTAGTGCATTAAGGACTGCTGTGTGCTCTGTGACTCTGCTCTGTACTGGTACCCAAGGCCAACTTGAGCACGGGATCTGCTGTGTTGCCATGGCTGGGAAGTGGCTGCAGGAGGATTCAGAGTGGGAGCTGCTGGGCATAATCTGCAGGGCTGGAGTCCAGCATCCCTTTATCTGGAAGGGCTTTTCAGTATCTGCCTACTCAACCCTCCTGGTCCTGCAAAATGGAGTGGGGAGAGAATGCAAGTGCTCCACAACTTGTGACAAAAGCCACCAGCCATTTAGATAGGAGGCTAGCATGTGACAATGGATTTTTCTGTCTTTGCGCAACTTCCATCCCCAACACAGTTAATGTTAACAGCATTAACCAAGCTAGTGCTACATGATGTATTTTTAAAATTGGTCGTCACGGGGAAATGAAGACCACTCACTGGATGAAGGCAGTTTTATTGATTGAGCCATTTTGCTTGGGAGGGGGAGGGGGGGTGTAACACTGGTGTCTTAAAATTCATCAAATGATTCATCTAAGATTAAATGTGAATTAATTCCAGTATTTGAGGGGAAAAATACAAAAAACCAGCAATTTCATCAGCCATGACTTTGAGAGTAACCGTGATGTGCTGTTAAGGACTGCAGCTGGAATTGTATAAAATCCACTTACAGAACAGTGCAGGAGAAGTGTGTTGTGGATTGTATTGTGTTGTCATTTGATTTCCCAGTTATAGTTGCTAAATATGCGTTGATAATATATCGACTTCCTGGTTCCTCCTTAGAACTTGTGGAAGCAGGTTCACTGGATTTTCTTTTTAAATTTTGGCATTTCAAATTAAAGTCTGTCTCCTGTTATCCAAACAAACACCAGAAAAGGAACTGCTAAAGAAGGGCACCGTGTACTCTCCCTTCATGCAGATCTGACAGGATGTTCCTGGTTTTATGCATTTTCGCCTGTCAGAAACATCAGCTATTACTTTTATGCATGTGAAAACCTCTATGTAATAGCAAAATTTAAATCCTCTTCCCTTTGGAATTTTAAAAACAATATACATCATAGGCAGGGATGATAGTGCTGCTTTTTATTAAAGTTGCCCAACACTACCCATTATAAGACCCTGTTTACAGCTACTTATAACTTTATCATATTTTAACCATTTGAGCTGAAATTTTTCATGCCACGTGTCAGCCTGAGGCTGAATTGTTTTTTGGAAAATTCAGCCAAAATAGTTCAGCTGTTTCTGAGGCCAAGGCAAGGTGTCACAGGGTGTACTGCTCACCACTGCGCTGGCGCCTCCTCCTGGTCACTCTAGGGATTAGCTCTTGAGGCCAACACCTTCTGCAGTTTGCACACCCGTTGGTCTGACTCTGGTCTGCAGCTCCTCTCTTGCTCCAGGACCCACAGCATCTCCTTTGTGACTTAATCCTTCAGCTAGGCCACTCAGTATTCCCCATTTCGGGGTACCAGTCTCTCTCTGCAGTAGCAGTCTTCCAGTTAACTGCCCTGCCAGTCTATGCCATGTCCTTGGTGGCTTGAAGGGGAACCTCGGGCCCACCCATTACTCCAGTTCAGGGACCTTCATCCTAGCAGTTGTGGGCTTTCTTCTCTCTGTCCTCACTGCTCCTTCCCTGGATGGCATCCTGCTCTTTGGTTCTTCTCTTTCTTGGTGTACTGGCTCCAAACCCTCCTCCCTCTTTCCAGGGAGTGACTACAGCCTGCACGTTCTGCAGCCTCCAAACACTGCTTCCTCTTTCCAGGGAGTGACTACAGCCTGCACGTTCTGCAGCCTCCAAACACTGCTTCCTCTTTCCGGGCGTTACTGCCCTTTCCCAGCAGCAGCCTCCTTCTGTTGCCAGCTACCTGGCTTTACAGGCCCCACCAGTTCCTGCCTATCGGATCCTGATTTCAATTAATTCCCTGGCTCCTCCTCTAAGTGCAGCCTGAGGAGTTAATTGGGCTTACCTGGCCAACTTAACTCTCATCAGTCCTGTGTGCAGTGGATACCCGTCACACCAGGAAAAATTAAGTTGTTCTGAGCATGTTAAAAAATGCAGGTGACTTTGAACAGTGATTGGGCCCCCATACTTTGGAGCAGGGACATGAAATGTGGTAAGGGATTGGCCTTTGTGGCAGGGATCTGCCTTTTGCCACCTCTTGAAAATCTCCCCACATTTGGGCAAGTTGTAAGCCTCTGAAAAATTGCAGTTCACAGATGCTCAGTAGAGACTATGGGTATGTCTACACTGTGCCCTACAGTGGCACAGCTGTTGCATTTCAATGTAGATACTGACAAGAGGGGTTCTCCCATCGGTGTAGGTAATCCACCTCCCTTAGCACTGCCCACGCTGGGGGTCAGGTCGATATAACTGTGGCTCTCAGGATATTTCACCTTGGTGAGAGACATCAGTGTAAGTTCCCAGAGCAGACCAGCCGTATGTCTTTTAGCAACTAAAATCTCTGAAGTTTCCATCCTCACTAAGCATGCTTCCTTCCTTCCCAGCTTCTGCAAGTGACTTGACTGTACACGCGCCATTCCCATAGAGAAACTGAGCATGCTCCCTTCAGCTCAGGTGTATAGGAGTGATGTGACACTTTCTCTATTATGTCAAGAATCAGAGGGGTAGCCGTGTTAGTCTGGAATTGCAGAAGTGACAAAGAGTCCTGTGGCACCTTAAAGACTAACTAAAATTTCTCTATTATGGTTGCTCCCAGCTGCTCTGGGCTGGGCACTGGAAGTGAGAGCAGGGAGCCTGTCTCTCCTGTGCTCTGTGACAAATTGACTGTGGTGTCCGCACGATTGCAACCTCAACATTGACAAGTTTTTTCTAAAAATCACAGAAAAAGAGCATATTAAGGAAAGATTTGAAGGAGGATAATGAGGTAGCCCCACAGATGTTTTCAGAAAAATTCCTCCCAAATGTGAGGGGCAGAATGGGAGAAAACTCAAAGGTGCTTGTTTGACCATTTAAAAGCAAGCAATGGAGACTGGTATCACAGGCTGATCATAGACAGAAGCTGAGGTGATATTTTGAAGTGAATGAGAGATGATAGTGTGGGGAAAGGCAGTGAAAGCGAAGACAAGTAGTTTATGTAGGATGCAAAAGAAAAGGGAAGCCCACAGAGAGATGCGCAGAATGACATGGTTGAAATAGCGAGCTAGGAAAATGATTTTTGCAGCAGCATTCTGAGTGGATATCTGTGGACAAGATTACATTGGTCCAGGCCAGAGAAAAGGATGTTGCAGTAATCAAGATGAGGAGATGCTGGACAGGAGTTTTAGCTGTGTGGATGGATAGAAAAGGCTCTGTCTTACAGATGTTATGTAGAAAGAATTGGCAATATTTAGACATAGCCTGGGAATGAGGTCTGATTTGAAGATGACACCCTGGTTATGTGCCTGAGTTGGTGGTTTTGTCCACAGTGACTGAGAAGGAATGTAGCAGGGAGGGCTTGGGGGAGCATATTAAGAACTCTGTTTAAGCCGTGTTGAGCTTGATCTAACAACTAGAAATCCACCAGGAGATGTCAGAGAGACGGGCTCAGATTTAAGCTTGGCCAGAAGGAGACAGGTCTGGAGAAGAGCGGTAGATCTGTGAGTCAGCATAGATATGGTAGCTGAATTTCTGTTTGCAGGTGAGGTTACCCATGGATAAGATGGAGATGGAGAAGATAAGGGGACCCAGTGAGAGAGTGTAGAAGCCCTGTACCAGCCTAGAAGGGGTTAAGGAGCTGCTCTGGGCTGGAGTAGCCCCAAAGTACTACACCTGCAAGTCATGCCAGGAATGGAGGAGGGGTTTAAAAGCATGACACTAGGATCAGTAAAAGCAGCGGTGGGAGGGGAGCTGATTGCTGAACTTCCCAACTCCCAGGAAGAGGCCTGGTAGCAAGCAGAGCCCATCCCCTGACCTGGAAAACCAGTTTTTGCTGGAAAACCAGTGGACTTTGAGTTGAACTGTGGCCTACCCGGGGCCCCACTGAAGGAATGACTTGGCTGGGAGAGCCTGTATGTTTCTTTTCCTTTATTTATTTTCTTTTGCAGCTACTGAGCTGTTTGTGTGTTCCCCAGAACTCTGAAAGGGGGAGAAGTATCCAGAAGGGCTCAGCCTGCGGCCTGAGAACCCATCACCACCAGAGGGCTACAGAGCATCCCCTGGAGAAACTGGGCCTGAGAGAGAGACTGGGCCTGAGAGAGAGTGCACAGCCCCAGCAACACCCCCAGAGGGTGCTGTTAGGAACAGGTCCTTGACAAATCCCTACAGAGAACTGAAGAGGGGTGGAAGAGGAAGATCCGTTGAAGGACACTATGAAGGAGTGAGGTAGGAGAAGTAGGAGGAGAACCAGGAGAGGACAGAGTTTCGTAGAAGCCAAGGGCGGACAAGGATTTCAGGAAGAGCAGAATAGTTGATTGTATTTGAAGGCAGCTGATAGGTCAAAAAGGGTGAGGATGGAGTCCTGGTTCTGAGTTTTGGCTAGGGAGAGGTTATGAGAGATTTTGATGTCAGTGGAGTGCAAGGTGTGGAAGTAGAATTGGAGTTGGTCTAGGATGATAATGATTTATTTTACTATAGTGCCTAGGCCCCATTGTGATAGAGCAGGGGTGGGCAAACTTTTTGGCCCAAGGGCCACATTGGGATTCCAAAATTGTACGGAAGGCCGGGTAGGGAAGGCTCTGCTCCCTATCTGACCCCCACCCACTTCCTGCCCCTGACTGCCCCCCTCAGAATACCCAACCCATCCTGCTCCTTGTCCCCTGAATGCCCTCCCCGAAACACCCCGCCAACCACCACCCCGGGACCCTCCCACCCAACCCCCCATTCTCTGTCCTCTGACTGCCCAGACCCCTCTCCCCCTGCCCACCTACTGACAGACCCCCAGGACTCCCCAACCCTATCCAACTCCCATGTCCCCTGACTGCCCCCCCAGAGCCTCTGCCCTATCCAACCCCCCCATCCTGACTGCCCCTACGACTCCCTGCCCCTTATTCAACCCCCCCTCCCATCCCTTACCATGCCACTTACCCCCGCCTCCCCCCTCTCCCGGAGCCTCAGTGCGCTGTGTTCAGGAGAGGCCCTGGACAACGCTGCAACGGCATTGCTCCGGCGAGGCCTGAGCTTGCAGCCCCACCCCGTTACCACGTGGCTCCCAGCAGCAGCTCAGGCCACGCTGCTGCAGCGTTGTCCAGGGCCACTCCTGGATATGGCATGCAGAGGCTTTGGGGAATGGGGGAACAGCACGGTAAGAGGGCAGGGCTGTGAGCTCTGGCAGGCCGTGCGGCAGGAGCTCACCCCCTCTCCCCAAGCCACGCCACTGCAGCACTGTCCAGGGACACTCCTGAATGTGGCACTGAAGCTCTGCGGAAGGCAGGGGACGGGGACAGCAGGGAAGGGGCTGGGGGTAGCCTCCCCAGCCGGGAGGTCCGGGGGCCAGGCAAAATTAGCTCGAGGGCTGGATGTGGCCCGCGGGCTGTAGTTTGCCCACCCCTGTGCTAGAGGCTGTGCGAAAAGACAGTTCCTGCCCCGAAGAGGATTGAATTGAAGGAGGGGAATGCCTGGCAGGGATTGCATTCAGTGAGCTTAGAGGTAAAAGGGATATAGGAGAGAGGCAGTAGTTGGAAAGGCCAATGGGCTCAAGGATGGCTTTTTTAAAAAAATAGGAGAGACTGAAGCATGCTTGTATTGTGAGGGGAAAAAGCCAGAGGAGAATGTGAGGTTACAGAGAAGAGTAATATAGCGGATTAGAAGGGGTGCAATGGAGATCAGGGGATGGGATGGGGCCATTGATGCAAGTGGAGGAGTTAGGGGAGGAAAGCAGGTGAGAAACTTCTGCATCTGTGATGGGTGAGGAAGAGAGTAGTAGGAGGGGAAGGGAAAGCAAGCTGAGAGAGGGGGAAGGTCACTTGGAATTTCTCTTGGAAGAAATTAGCAGGAACCTGTGCAGACAAAGCAGTGGAGGCAGAGGGGGAGGGTTTGAGGAGCAAGTCAAAGGTAATGAAAAGGGGACTGTGATTGTGGATGCGGGAGTCAATTAAGTTGCAGAATTAGAATTGGTTAGCTAGGAAGACTCTAGAATTGTAGGAGGAGAGAACACATTTGTAGTGGAGGAAGTCAGCCCGGTCACAGGATTTCCACCAGAATTGCACTGCAGCACAAGAGCACAAGCGGAGGAAGTGGATGTTTGGGGTGGGGAGCCAGGGCTGGAGGTTGGCAGGGCATATCTGGCTATGGGAGAGAGGCAAAAAGCATCTAGGAGAAGGAAGTATGGAGAGAATCAACAACTGTATCAATGGAAGAGAGGGCTGAGATGAGAGCAGACAAGAAGTCATAGACATTGAGGGACTGCAAGTCACGGAGAGAACGAGTGACAAGATGTGAGAGCAAGGGCCCATGGGGAATGCAGAAAGAGGCCAGATGTTATACCAATAGAAGCAAGCAGGGTCTTATGAGGGGGATAAGGCAAAAAGCCACATTTATTGTAAAGATAATAATAAAGAATAAAGAAAAGACAGAAGCAAACAATGTTGTTTAACTACTTATTCCTATTACTACTTAACCCTTATATTTATATATATATGAACATTTATTCAATTATTTATCCATTCATTCAGGTTCTGGGTAATTGTTATAGTTACCAGCCTGGAAGTTGCTTGTGACAGAATACTGGCCAGGTATTCTGTACACAGGTGATGGTAGTGGGGAGCGAAGTCCTGATCAGATGCGCATCTGAAGCTCCTGGTAGGCTGGCAGCAGAACCTTGGACTCTGACTCCATAGTCTTTTGGTCCAGTCTTTTATAGGAATTTTTTCCTATGCCAGTCTATGGGAATTGCTGCGTCATGCTGATGTCTTCAGGGTGGCTGCCAGGTGCTTGTCAGTGATTTTATAGGGTGGACCTCCAGTCTTCAGTTTTTCTTTACTTGACACCTTTTGGTTGCACTGGCACCTGACGCCGCCTTCAGCCCTTTGATGCTGCATTTTTAGGCTGGAACTTCTCAGACCATTCATTCATTGTTCAAGCACTCTCTCTCTCTTACATACATTCCCTAATTAATGTTTCACATACAGTATTTTGTATAATAATAATTTTACACATACAAGAGTTGTAGTTACAAAAAGTTATAAAAGTTTCTGGGTGGCATTTCTCAAAACATTCTTTTTCTGAGTGCTGAGCTAGTTACTGTTATAGTTACAATGTTTCACTTTGCGATTAGGGTTAATTGGTTCACAATGCTTTGAAGAGAACTGGTGTCAATTGTGTAGCAATGCCCTTAATTATTACAGGGCTTGGCTCCCAGAGCGGAGTTAGTGGCTTGACAATGCATTGTTACAATGTATCGCTGCAATGTCAATTTCAAGTAGCTACTTGCAGAAGTTTGAGCGTGGCCTGGGACAGAGAGAGGGGAGCTGTTTCTGGCTACATAGTACAATTTCAAGTTACATGACCTAATATTAACAAATTATATTTTAAAGGGGCAATAATAATAAATCTAAACATTTAACAATCTTAACAAATAATAATAATAATAAATCTAAACACTTATCAAGCTATTTCTACTTAACAAACTTATACTATGTAGACTTTCAGTTGTGGGGAACTAATTATGGGGAGTCACTTCCACTTGGGGAATCATTTTTAATACTTTAATGTGTTATCTCTACACAGATGGTAAAAGAGTGGGGAAAAGCAAGTCAAGCGAGAGGCTCTGTTGGTGTGTGGGAGAGTGGAACTAGGGCTGCAGGTGGAATGAAGAGGTGATGAGGAGGAAAAGATGCAGCTAGGGTTCAGATGGGAATTGAAGTCACCAAGAATTAGTGTGGGAGATTGTGAGGAGAGAGAGAGAGAGAGAGAGAGATCCAGGAGTTGAGATCAGAGAGGAAGGTTGATGGGAGGAGTTAGGTGGACAGTAGATCATAGCAGTATGAAGGGGAAAAGGAGAGAAGAGTCAGGTGCTGTGCTGTCCAGAAGGTGAGAGACTGGGAAGAGGGAGGCAGGAGGGATAGAAAGTGGCAGGAATGGGAGAGGAGAAGCCCAACATCCACCCCATGGCCTGATCCAGGGTGGGGAGTGAGAGAGAAGGAGAGGCCTCCCTCAGAGAGGGCAGCATCAGATAAAGGGATCCAGGTCTCTGTGAGAGCCAGGAGCTGGAGGGAGTGAGATAGGAAGAGGCTGTGAATGGCTGTGATTTTTATTTATTTTTTTAAGAGCTGGAGTGGTTCTTCCAGAGACAGCCAAGAGAAGGGAAATGGAAGGAAGTGGGATGATACAATCACAGACATATATGCGAGGAGGCAGCTCAAGAGATCATCTAGTCCCTCACCCACATGCTTAGGCAGGGTTAAATATATATACAGATACTGATACACATACCTAGTGTGCCGATAGCCATCTGCAATCGATTGCTTTATCCTAAGATAGTGAGCCGTTTGTGCAGCGGCTGTGTTTTTGTTCCGTGTGCACCCAGTGTCTAGCACAGGGATCGGCAACCTTGGCATGCGGCCCCCTAGGGTTAGCACCCTTGGTGGGCCCGGCTGGTTTGTTTACCTGCTGTGTCTGCAGATTCTGCTGATCACGGCTCCCACTGGCTGCAGTTCTCTGCTCCGGTCCAATAGGGGCTGCGGGAAGCGGCGGCCAGTACCACGCCGCTTCCCACAGCCCCCATTGGACTGGAGCGGCGAACCGTGGCCAGTGGGAGGCGCGATCAGCCGAACCTGCGGACCCGGCTGTTAAACAAACCAGCTGGGCCCACCAAGGGTGCTTACCCTGGGGGTCCACGTGCCAAGGTTGCTGATCACTGGTCTAGCACAATGGGGTCCTGGGTCCCGTGATAACAGTAAGTAGAAAAGTAAACAACTGGAACCAGGATCTCTTTCCCAATTTCTTTCCCAGCATGCTTTACTTCATATTTAAAACAACTAATGATCACACTACTACATGTGCATAGACAGACCTTGTGCAACATAATACATTTTACCATTGATTTTAAGACAATTAACTAACTGCACAGTTCTGTATCTTCCTCTGATAGTCCGTAGTTCTGAGGGGAAGGCATAGAGAGGAAGGTTAGTGCTGTGCAAAGAATGTCGTGGGGAGTACCTTCTTACTGCTACTGTTTCTGGGGCTGGCATGGGCACTTCTGCTGCTAATGCTAAGTCGGGACACTGCTAGAATCACACT
Source organism: Dermatemys mawii (assembly GCA_007922305.1). Lineage (NCBI taxonomy): Eukaryota > Metazoa > Chordata > Testudines > Dermatemydidae > Dermatemys > Dermatemys mawii. Next base: position 67,592,781 of record ML677341.1, read on the forward strand.
TTACAAAAAATGCCCATGCAGCTCATTTTATGGAAACTCAGTTAAGTATCTTCTTCATCATCAAATGGAATAGCCACTGAATGTTTGGATTGCCACACAGGGTGGCTCGTCAGCTGGAGGTAATAGTAGCAATATAACAAATACCCCAGATTCCAATCGCACTTACATCCATGACTGCAGCCATTGTCTTAAATTATTCATGCAAGATTCCTTGACAGTGAAAAGTTGAGTGAGGTCAGTGTTATGCATGACACGCATTTGCTTCCAAGTCTTGTCTAAATCCAACTAAGTAAAAATCTTCCACTTCGTCAGCTCATTCCAAACATACAATCAGAATGAATTTTATCTGTTACAGAATTCAACAATTAAAAAAAAAGTAATGAAATACAATGTGACAAACGTACTCTCACGCAGTGGTTTTTTTTTATTTACCAGCATCTAGCTTCATACCTAGCCTATGCACACCCTAAAAATATTCTGGCGCAGAAGGCAGGAGTCAGAGAATCATAATTTACAATAGCAGTGTTCTTCATTGTGATCAAAGGATGGTGCTGGAACGCTTTTGTAATTTGAAACCTTAAATAAGAAGTTACTGCTGAACAATTCTCTTTACTCATCCATCTGTTAGAATATAAACAAACAAAATGAGGGAAAAATCCAAATATCAGCCAAACCAATATTCACATTGAAACTGTTTGTACATTTGCTCCCAGGGACAAAATCCCTGCTACCTATAGGGGGAAAACTGCAGATATAGCAGCTATTAGGGTAGATAGACAGCTCCCATCAATCACTGTAGGCCTTTCTACAGTAGAATCCCAGATACATTAGGGAACCCACCACATGGTCGTGTCCTAACAATATCATAATGTGGTTTAGTTTTGCCCACATAGACTGAATCAAATTGTGACCACATTAAAAGAACTATGCTAAGAAGGTTCCCTTCCCTTGGTTATTATATGATTTAGTCTGGTACGCACAGGAAAACTTAAACCATGTTATAACATAGTGAGAACCTAGCCATGTTTTAACAGTTCCCTAACATGGGTGGAATTCTAGCACAAAGCCATGGTCAGACACAGATCCTCTTAGCTAGTCATTCAAAAATCTCAACACACTTTACAATGCTGGGTAAATGTTATATAATCCCTAATTTGCAGCCAAGGAAAGAGGAGCACCAAGAGGTTGAATGATTTGATGAAAGCCCCACTCAAGAAGCCGGTTGCAGGCCTGCCACTAGAACGCTGGTGTCCCAGCTCCCAGACCATGCTCTGAACACTAGAGAGATTGCTGTCTCCTGATAAGGCCGATAGTTCATAAACTGAGGAAATGGAGGTGCTGAAGCTGTCATTGGACCAGTTTTCTGCTCCTCCAGCTGCACTAACACAACAGTTACTCCTATCCATACTGCACCCTCTATAGCAGGGGTTTCCAAACTTGTTCCGGGGCTAGGCCAGGGTAAGTCCCTGGCTGGCCGCAAGATGTTTTGTTCACCCGAGTGGCCGTAGGTTCAGTCGCTCGCAGCTCCCACTGGCCGCGGTTCGCCATTCCCAGCCAATGGGAGCTGTAGGAAGCGGTGGCCTGGCCCGCATTGCTTCCCGCAGCTCCCGTTCGCCAGGAATGGCAAACCCCAGCTAGTGGGAGCTGTGAGCGGCTGAACCTACAGCCACTTCGGTAAACAAAACATCTTGCGGCCAGCCAGGGGCTTTCCCTGGCCACACCGCGGAACAAGTTTGGGAACCCCTGCTCTATAGCAATAACCCACCCCAGTGGATAGGTCAGCAGATGTGACTAAAAGCAATGTACTGAGGTCAAAGACTCACCTTGCCTCAGTGGCTGCTGCCAGTCAGCATGTAGCCCTCGCTCACTGGGGCAGACTGCAGTCTGTAATGGCCACTCATCATTGGCATGGAGGTTAGGACCAGCTGCCTTTGCTTCTTCTGAGGCTGCATCTCTGCAACCCCAGTACCTGTGTAGGCCTTCACCAATGCCTGCAGCCTGGGGGTTTACCACGCTGGAGCTCCCCAGCTCCCTTTGCCCTATTCCCCAGCTTTGCTTCAGGTACCTTGCTTCCAGTAGGTAGGTCCTCCTCCATCTAAAGCTGGAGGGAGACTCCTTCAGCTCCTGGCCACCAGCCCTCTTATAAGGGCATGATTGGGGCATGACCTCAGCTGTGGTCCTCTCCAGGGCTGCTTTTACTCCTTTTCTCCAGGAGTGGTGCAACTGACCCACTATAAGGATGTTTTCTCTCTGAGGTAATTTATCATACATTTAAAAAGAAGGCGGGGCAAGTGCACATGATTGCTCCTCTGATCTCATGGTGAACAGTTACCTAACTCAGCAGAAGCAGACATTAGCCCCAAAGCAGCTGCCTTTGCCATCTGATATTGAAAGAAAACCATTTGGTTAGCACTTGTAGCCAAGGCTCATACTCTATTTGCTGCCCATCTTTCTGCTCTGATATACCTTTCATATTTCTGGAAGGGATGCAGCTAGTGACAAACAAACAAGGAAACCTGAAGGTGAAAAAAAGCTAAGGTTAATCTGCACATTTCTGTCTACAGATGACCATAGTATTTCAGAGATGGCTAATTAATTTACATTCTTATTTTCCCTTACACTATGATGGTGGGTTTTTAGGCTCAGCATTTCAGAGCAGCATCCAAAATGAGGAGCATGTGAACTCAACCTTTTAAGATCTGCCCATCATTAATTATTATGACTTCACTGCAGGCTCATGCAAATGAGAAAGCTGCATTGAGAGGGTCCCGTATTAAAATGATTCTATCTTGAATAATAGCAAAAGAAGCATAAAATTACCAGCCAACTCAATGGCTTTTTATAGAAGTGTTTTTCCTTGTTTCAAGCTTGCGCCACTGTGGAAGTGCCTCTCTTAACTTTATTTAATCTTTTCCTGCTGGGAGTCAGTTTCCAAGCATGACAGCCGTTGCCAATACAAGATGCTACCAAACCCTCAGGAGCCAAAGTAGATGTTTTTAAATTAAAATGTTGGGAAAAAATGGAGTAGTTATATTCTGGGAATAGTCTTGAGTTTTATATTTTTTTTAAGTAATTCAAAAATGTAGTACGAGGTGTAAAACTGAGTCAAAGTAAAGTAAAACAGAGAACGATGTTTCAACTACACCAGAGCATACAAAAACAAAAATGAAGTTTTAAAATGAAGCCAGGAGAATCAACACACACCTGCATTTAAATTCCAAGTATCTTCCGAATTATCAAACTAGACTTTGTGTAATCCTTTTCACCTATGCAGACAAATACACACGCAACTCAGACTGGAGGAAGCCTGGGCTTGCGGTTAAAGGAGTAGATTGGGAGATTCAGATTTAATTTCCAGCCCTGAAGATTCCTTCTGTGATGTTGGCCAAGTCACTTTTGCTCTGTATGTGTAGATTCCCATTTGTAAAACCAGGATAACAACAGTTCCCTACTTCACAGGGATTTGATGAGGATAAATCCACTAATGTATGTGCAGCTTTCAGAGTCTACAGTGATAGAAGCCATGTAAGAATCTAGATACATAAATAGGAATTAAGGCTGAATTTCTTTTTTAAACCAATAAAACATATAGTTAAATGAAAGAGAACAGTGATCTGAGACTTCGTTTGCCAAGTCTTGGAATAGCTATTTATGGCTGAGTGAAAAATAAATTAAGTTTACAGGAATAATGTAAGTTCACATTTAACCTTACTTACCACAGAGCAGAGTTTTACCTTATAAGAAACAGCTGTGCACCAGCGAGAGGGATATTCCACAGAAAGGTTTTTAAAGGGGAAAATCTGGTTCGCCACGCTGGTCCAATGGGGGCTGCAGGAAGCGGCGCAGTGCTGGCCGGCACTTCTTGCAGCCCCCATTGGACCGGAGCGGCGATCAGCCGAACCTGCAGACGTGGCAGGTAAACAAACCGTCCAGCCCCGCCAAAGGTGCTTATCCTGGGGGGACTGTGTGCCAAGATTGCTGATCCCTGATTGAGTCTGACCACCTGCATATTGCAGGTCCCAAACCTCACCTACCCACTCTAGTATTAGAGAAAAGTGAAACCTCCACCTCCCTGTGTTTCTGCCAAGCTGACTGAGGGAAAATGCCATCCTGATCCCCAAATATGGCAATCAGTTAGACCCTGAGCATGTGGGCAAGACCCCCTGGGAAAGCATTCTCTCTAGTAACTCAGAGCCCTCCTCATCTAGTGTCCCATCACCATCAGCCTCTGGAGATATTTGGAGATATTTGCTATTAGCAGTCACAGATTGACTACTTGCCATTGTAGGCAGTCTCTTCATACATCACCTCCAGAAATGTACCATGGTTAGTTTTAAAGCCAGTTAGGTTTATTTTGTCTTCCCACCACGTCTCTCTGCCTTATCTTGGGCTCACGTTATCTGGTACCATAATGTAACTAACTGCATATGAGCTTATACAAGGACCTTGTAGGTTGTATAAGAGGGGCAAAAGCACATCAAAACCAATGAGGAGTCCAGTGGCACATTAAAGACTAACAGATTTCTTTGGACATAAGTTTTCATGGCTAAAAAACCCACTTCTTCAGCTGCACAGACTAACATGGCTACCCATCTGCTATAAAGCACAGCAGTGCTCTGAGGGATTTAGGGCTTGATCCAAACCACTAAAATCAAACCCTCCCCCCACAGAGACATTGAAGTGATTGGGCCAGTAAATTATTTATTTCATTAGGGCAAAGATGAAGAAAAGCAAATAGTTGTACTAACAATTATTTACATAGCTGGGATTTTTTTTCTCTGTTTCTGTTATTTTTTGTGTCTGAGTAAATGATTTCCCTGTACTCACTCCTGAGCTGAAGTGGTAATTCCTTGTTTGTAACATCAAAGACTGTGCAAACAATTGTATTTGTCACAAATTTAGTTCATGACAGCTGAAAGGCATGTGATCTTTGTCAGTTGGTAGCACAAGACCATAGAGGCTAAGCCTGCATTCTAGGATATGTATGCAGGCACAGAGGTTTAATGGGCTACCCCTAATTTGAACATGGGTTTTTGTTTGTGTAATCCTTCTGCCAGATGGAGCCAGCAGCAACAAGGGCCAGGTTCAGTATCTAGGGCTTCCTTTTCAACAATACAACACAAAATTGGCTTGAGCCCCCACCTGGTGACCTGGGACAATTACACACCATCCCCCTGGTCATCGCTAATAGACAATATTTCCCCTGTCACAAGCAGAGTCTGAGTGTAGCAAAAGCTTTTGCTAAAAAGAGGGAAGTAACTCAGCATTAATTTGGAAAAGACTGCAACTAGGGTTCATAAACACAAACCATGAGCAAAAGACCCACCCCCAAGTAGGTTGGGCAGTGTCCTTTTACCCCTCAGGGTCTTATGTCCCGCAACTCAAAAGTCCCTTTAATGTGCCGGTCCCTTCTCGGTGCCCCACTCACAGTTGCTGTCCTTTGTCAGTGCAACCCCACAATTCAGAGGTTCATCGGCAGAGTTCACCTCCCACTCTGTGTGAAGGTGGAAGGGTAAAGAGGCACTGTACACACATCACTGCTCGGGCACCAACTCGTCGCCCCAATGGCCAATTGCCATGCCTCTGCAGGACTCTGCTCTGGCCCTCTCCACCAGCCTCCCTGCTGGTCATGCCACTTTGCCAGCTGCTCACTCACCAAGATGTCTTCAACCCCCACTCCCCAACACAGCTTTCATTAATTTCAGCTGTTACTGGGAGAACCTCACTGCTGGTCCACACTGGGCAACCTATTGCAATAGAGGCACTGTCCCACAGTAGGGCCAACATCAATATTGGTGATCGGCTGTGCAGCATGTAATAAGACTCTCAGTTAAGTCTAAATGGAAAGAGAAAGGATCAGATGATATCAAAAATCCTTAAACAGAGCTCCCACCACTCTCAATTCATTGAACCCATGTCCCCTGCCTACTGAGTGCCATTCAGTTGAGGGTGAGATCCTCCATTGGGGTATACCAGGTACAGTTCTGCTGCCCTTGGTTCACACAACAAGGATAGCAATGCTTTATTACTCCTGCCCCAATAATAAGGAGATGGGGAATCCAACTCCAACCACTAGTGATCATTTGGGCAAGCCGTCCCATCATGCTGAGCACCTAGGCAGGGTGTGTGTGTCCATGCAAACGAGATCAGCTTCTGAAGTCTTTTTCCACAGCTTACCACTAGATGGCAGGGAGAGCTCATTCAGACTCTGCTTACATTTGTTTTATAATTTGCAAACATTTGAAAGGAAAGCTTAACCCTTAAGGATTATGGCTCTAGGGTCTGCGAGAGCTACAGCTGAGTTTTCTACAGTATGATAGCCCACCTAAAGGTGAAGGAGTTCAAACCTTCAAGGTGCTGTGAATGCTCTTTTTCCATTAGAAAGAAAATATTCCTGAGCTGCTTCAGGGGAAGAGAGAGGTGATTAATCCATGTCACAGCCTGTATATTGTAGAGATAGCAATTTTGTTAGATGTGATGGAGCCATGTAACAAATGTTTAGGTAGGTGGATGGAATCAGGCACAAAGAGAGGAAGAGTGTGACAACTCACGGAAATGACTGTCAGACTAGGAGCAAAGAGGAATGGCAGCCTATATACTTGAAACCTTGTAAATGGCCACTGCGTGCCATGCTGACCAATATTGTTTCATTGTTTATTTATGCTCCCTGTCTGTCTAGATCAGGGGTCTCAAACTCAAATGACCACGAGGGCCCCATCAGGACTAGTACATTGGTCCGAGGGTCACATCACTGACGCACCCCCTGCCCTTCCGGCTCCGCCCCTACTCCACCCCTTCCATAAGCCCTGCCTCTGCCCCGCCCCACCTGTTCCCACACATCCCCTGCCCCCATTCCAACCCCTTCCCTGAAATCCCCACCCCAACTCTGCCCCCTCCCTGCCCCCAAGGGGTGCAGGAGGGGTACAGGGCGCGGCAGGGGCTCAGGGCAGGGGGTTGAAGTGCAGGAGGGATATGGGGTGCAGCAGAGGGCTCAGGGCAGGGGGTTGGGGTGCATGAGGGGTGCAGGGTGAAGCAGGGGCTCAGGGCAGGGGGCTGTAGGGGGAGGGCAGGAGAGCTGCAGGGAGCTGGCGGGCCGCAGAAAATAATCCTGCGGGCCATGTGTTTGAGACCCCTGGTCTAGATCCATCTGTTATCTCTTGTCTTATACTGAAACCGTAAGCTCTTTGGGGAGGAAGTGTGTTTTGTTCTGTGCTTGTACAGCACCTAGTGTAACCCACACACCTTCTGTCTCCTTCAGTGTCACTGGAGTCTGCTCTACAGCTTTAGTTAACAAGTTATTGGTTCAATCCCACCCGCCCACAACCAGGGTCTGTCGGCTTTACACTAGCACAAGGGGGGCCTGGTTCATAACTACAGCCCCATGACATTATAATACAAATAGAAAACAATAATAATACACTCAGTGCATCCAGCTCACTGACCTTGTTAGTATGTGGTTTTGTGTTCACAGAACATCATCAAGAAAGTGATTGGACAGAAGTTTGTGTACAAGTTTGTCTCCTTTCCTGAGATTTTGAAAATGGATCCTCATGCTGTGGAAATGAGCAGAGAGAGCCTCTTGCTGCAGGACAGCGAGTGTAAGATGCTTTCCGAGGGCAGGGACCTGCACAAGCACAACGTGTCAGCTCTGAAAAGCACAAGCCGTAATGAATATATCCATTCTGGTCTGTACTCTTCTTTCACCATCAACTCCCTGCAGAACCAGCCAGACACCCACAAGCCAATCAAAACAGAGAAACTGGAGGAGAAATCAGAAGGAAACACACCAGTGGAGGAAGTCAGGACTGTGATAAGATTTGTGACAAACAAAACAGACAAGCAAGTGATGAGGCCCATTGTGTCATTGCCATCGACGTCCGAAGCAGCAGCTGGCTCTGCTTTTCTCGCCTCTTCAGTGTCAGCTAAAATATCTTCTTTAATGTTGCCTAACACAGCCAGCATTTCATCTACAACTTCGCCGTCTTCATCACGGTCCCCGTCTCTGTCTCCTCACTCACCCCTCCCTTCAGATCACCGGAGCCTCTTTCTTGAGTCCAGTTGCCATGACTTGGATTCTCTTGAGCCTCTGAACCTCTCTTCAGGTTCCAAGACGAAATTTCCATCTCTTCCCCCAAAGGCTAAAAAACCCAAAGGCTTGGAAATCTCAGCACCGCCCATGGTTCTTTCCAGCACCGATATCGGTTCCATCGCCCTCAACAGCCCAGCACTTCCTTCGGGATCCCTGACTCCAGCTTTCTTTACCGCACAGGTAAGATATGTCTATCTGGACAAACAGTTTCTAGTTTGGTCAAGACTAAGTGAAGGATCAGTTTTATGTGCATGTGACTTTCACACTGAAAAGAGTCCATGGGGAGGGAAAAATGGCGTAGGAGATGCTAATATAAAATGTGGAAAGTACAGTCCTTTCTTGCACACACATCCAGCACTCTCTGAGCAATGAGGAGAAAAGTAATTACAGTTCACAGAGTGGGTGGAAGGATAATAAGACATTCACTTGGGGCAGCTGTTAACATCAATCAGCTGTCATTTAAAACCAGTTTCAAGGTATGCAGAACAGAGAGGAACAGGCCAAGAAGCACATACCCGTAAACTCGGTGAAGATGTGGATTTGGATGTCATGGGATGCTTGGCTGATTTTTTAGTACCACTTGCTGCATCCATTCATAAAGTGACATTTTCATTAGCTTTCAAAGCAGATCAAATTAATTAGTTTCTAAGAAAGGGCTCTTAAGCCAATTTCAATATCAAAAGGCCTTACAGGTTCATAAAGCATTTGCTGCGGTCTCCTTTCTGCATGAGTCTAAGACTCTAAGAAATACCCATTTGTTTCTGTTCACTGTAGAGTGGATGTTAACTAATTACATAATTGTAGGAGTGTCAGTGTTGAACAACAGTTGTCCTGAAGGTGGAGTTCACTAAAAATAATGTCATTGGACAAACTTAGTAATTCAAAGGACAAGAGGAAAGTCAGCAAGAAGCAGATGATTTAATGCTTGCATCATGCTAAGTAATTTGTGTCTGACTGCAGCTCAGGAAAGTTAGAGAGGAAATTGATTTGTAAAAATATGCACAAAGGGAGACTATAGGAATAAAAGTTCATGCAATCAATATTAAGTGAAATGTACTGAATATGTAACAAAAATTTACTAGCCATTAGGGTGGCTAATTCACAAAAGCAAGGAAATCTAGAGTTATGATTTCAGCCTTATCCTGAATTCACCAGACATTAACTCTTCCTTTTATTAGAGCTCTGCAATACTTGGGCACAAGGGAATGTTTTAAGGTTGGGTCTCAAAATTAGCTTGTTTGTCTCTACCTGTCATTTGTGCACATCATAAAAACACCAAGCGTAACATACAGTTAGCAGGAAGAACAAGAGTGTGGCACGCAAGAACTGAGATGAATTGACTAGCCTGGAGGGTACCTAGCTGTAGTAATAACTACGGTAAGAATTTTACTTTCGCGGCACAAAAATGGAAAAATAAATCACACCAGGCCCAGAATGGGACAGATTGAAAGCAAGGTCCATTGCAAATCTGCTTTAGTCTAATGCCACACCCAGAATCAGTACAGCCATTCTGATTTCTTTCCTTGTTGTACGGTCCATTCATTCACCATTTCTTTGGATACTTCTCCTTATTATCTATAAAAAAGTGTATTACACCCAAGATTTTCAACAAGGAAAAATTAGAAGGAACCTGGTTTGTTTTGTAGTTGACTGTAGGCCTCTTCTAGACTAATACTGTCTGTAGTCCATTACCAAACATATCAGTGATTCAGTTCTCCATCTGTTTATTCCAACATTCAGCAAATCTTTCTTAACAGCATGTCCTATCACATAAGAGACTGAATGCATCTGTAAGAGACATAGTGTACTCTTTGGAGCCATTTGCTCTCCAACATTTGGCAGCATCACTGGAGCACAGTAGTTGTTTCCTGTGTATTAACAATTAATTTTAGGCTTGTTTAAAAAGCATGCTATATCTTTCAGAAGTTTGACATAGTTGAGCACATAATAAAATACAAAATACATCAACTATATTTAGGTAACAGGAAAGTTATAACAGGAAGTAATGAGATCTACAGTTTAGGTTGGCACGCTGCAGTCCATCTAATTTTACTTGGGAATGGCAAGTGCTACACATCCGACTACATTTTATTTATCAGATTCTGATCTCAGAGACACGTAGGGACTAGACGCAGTCAAGGACATATGCACTCTGGTCACAACTCTAGATGTTAGGCAAGGTTGAATGGTTCAGCAAGAGCTCACAAAATGCAGCCACTCCCCCTGAGAAAATGATTCAAAATGGCTTCCAACAACTATTCTCGAGCACATAAATAAAAAGCTCAGCCAATCAACGAACCATAACAAAGACCTTATGACTTTTGTAACAAACAGGGCCAACTCAACTTCAAAAAGAAATAAGTGAGATGCAGATATTGGGAAATTTTGCTCTTATGGGCAAAAAGGAATTGGTACAATTTTTTGGATTTTCATTTAGTGAATTTGAAAACAAGAATGCTTAAAGAACAACAAAATTTGAGTATTTTGCCCAGTTCCATCACTTGTTCTGCAGATGATTTATCTTTTTGGTTTTGCTAGCACCGTTGCCTTTCTCTGGAAAATGGAGAAAGCTGATTTATATCTGTTTTCTTGAGGCATCCACTTCAGAGTTTGTATCATCTAAAATATACCGATTCCTAACCTATGAAATGAGTGTGTACACAACAGCCCCGCCCTTCACGTACGTTATCTGCAGGCTCAGAGCCATTAGCACCACAGTTACAAATCTTACAGCACCTGAGCTAAAGGGGTAACTTCTGTAGGGGGTCATCTATTGTGATGTGACATGCACTGTTCTAGTAATGGTTACACTAACTGTACTCCTTTTTGGGGCAAAGGTGGGAGTTCTGCTCCTCACTATAGTGCCGTTTGTACAATAAATATCATTCATTTGAAATATTTTTTAAAGCAGTGCTCCTGAGACTGAGATCAGTGGAATCCATCTGGGCTAGTGTGGTTATTGCTGGCTTTGGGATAATAGCATCCCTGCAGGATTTAAATACAGTACTGATTATATTGCCAGCGGGGGCATAAGATGAGATAATATATCAGTTTCCACATGTAATTTAAGGACCCGTGATTCTGTTCTGTTGTTTACACCTTAAATTCCTCCTGTGGTTTTGCTGCTGTTGATGGCCTTGGTGATATGAAGCCTGGAATGCATCCTGCACTTCTTGTGTTAAATATTAACCAAATTTGAGCTTTACTGTGGCTTCAGCTGAAAGTGACAACTTTAGTGCTCTGATCTTCAGAGGGTGTGGACTTTACCTTAGTACTATTGTCAGGCTCCTTAAGGTATTGATTGACCTGACTGGGTTACAGCTCAGTTTCAAATCTCTCTTTAAGTACTAGCCCTTCTTTAGGTACTGTACTTCAAAGAAATGGGGTCTCTCTGCATCCATTATTAGGGATCAGACCTCGGAACACAATTCTGAACAAGTTCTTCCTCCTGCCTCTTGCTCTTTATTTCTTCCCAAAGAACATTCTTCAAAAGCTGAGTCATTGAGTATTCATAGTCATCTGGGTCACGATAGCTGCTAATACATTCTTTTAAGAAGGTTCTCTGGGAAGAAGTAAAAGCAGATGTGGGGTTTATTCAGAACAGTATCCCAAGACCTCCCACCTAGCTCAGCCTGTGTAACACTGTGGGTACTTTGCTGAACTGTATTGGTTCTCGCTGCAGAGATAGTTGGTTTCAAGTCAATGGCCTTAAACTTACAGAACCCTAAGAACATAGATCTCGGACCATTTATCCTGATCTAGTTAAGTTATGTCGCTTGCCATGCTTCATGAACCCACTCCAGGACGGCTATCAGATAACAACACAGTCTGGGAGTGGCACTGCTCATGCTGGCGTCTGAAACAACCCAACATGTACATGATTAGCAACTGTTCTTAAAAAGGGGGAAATGTTTAGTTTGTAAGTAGACAGAGTTACTTTTGTTACTTTTAAGGGGCAAACCCTGCTGCCTCCTTCCCCATAGACTTAAAGGGCCATGGGCACGGTGGGGCTGGCGTGGTGTTGCACGGGGAGATAAGAGTGTAGGATGGGGCAGGGACATGCTTGGTGAGCCCAACCCCTTACATTCTGCACAGCCTACTTCCACAAGGGCTTTCTGTGTGCTACTTGGGATGAGGAGAGGAAATCAGCATGGGAGAGGGGAGAGAGTAAGCAAATATGGAGGCTATGAGGGATACTATATGAGACTTTGGGGGCTACTGCATCCTTCAGAGAGGGCACGTCCATGTACATTTTGGCCTTTTCAATACTGTTAGAGGTGTGCTAGTAGCAGCAGCACCTAGCAACCTACTATTAGTAAGATCCAGTGTGGCTTACTCCATTTCTTTAACATGCTCTCCTGTTACCAACCCTGGGGTTTCTTGCCTGCTCTTTTCCTCTAGCACCTTTCCATCCAATTACTCCATCCTTTCTCTCTTCCTCTCCCTCACTGTTCTCAATATTTTGCTCTCATCTGCTTCCCTCCCTCACAGGACCTGATTGCTCTATCCCATCTTGAAAAAAAAGAACATTGTCCGCACTTGTCTATCCAGTGACTACCCTCATCTCCCTTCTTCTCTTCATCCCTAAATGTATTGGTCACCTACAATCCTGTTTTCCACATTCCTCTGCTTTGCTCCGCTGAAACTACTCTTCCCACGGCCAGATCTCCCTTTACCTACTGCATATTCCTGCTTCGTGACTTCCCTGCTATGTTGGAGGCCATTGATCAGACTCTCTTCTAAATCTTGCTCACCCTTACTTTCATTGTGAAACTCTCGCATGGTTCTCCGCCTGCATTTCAAGCTATTCATTTATCATCTCGTCCAGTGGGTCATCGTCCTCCCTACACCCACTGTTTATGGGATCTGCAGGGCTCCATCCTTTGCCCATCTCTTCTTGCTTTACATCCTCTTCTTTCGGTGGTCTCAGCAGCTCACACAGCATAAGTTACCATTTTTACATCTACAGTGACCTGTAACTCTACCCACAGGTGCCAACTTTTCTCGGCCCTGGAGGGTGCTCGCACCCCTGCCTTGCCCCGACTCCACCCCTGCCCTAAAGTCCCTGCCCAAACTCCACCCTCCCTGCCGCTATTGGACCCCTCTCCAAATCCCCAGCCTGGCCCTGCCTCCTACCCTGAGCATGCTGTGTTCCTCCTCCTCCCTCCCTTCCAGGCTTGCTGCACGAAACAGCTGTTTCGCGGCACAAGCGCTGGGGGCGAGTGGGGAGAAGCAGGACACGGTGGCACCCTCAGGGGAGGAGGCGCAGGCCAGCTGGGGTGGAGAGCTGCCTCTGCACCCACCAATTTTTCCCTGTGAGTGCTACAGCCCCAGAGCACCCACGGAGTTGACGCCTATGACGCTACCTTCCAACGCCTTACCCGCCCATCTGCCTCCCTCTCACTCACCAATCCTGCACATGAACCTCTTTCTCCGACATCTTCTCCTGGATGTCTTGACATACGCTTAAACTCAGTGTGGCCAAAATTGAACTTCTGTCTCCACTCTCATTGCCTTTCCACTCCCTCATCTGCTTTGTCCTTCTTGACATCACTACTGAGATTCTCACTGGCATGTAGGCACCATAATTAGGGGTCATCTTAGACTCTTCCCTGGCCTGCCCATCCAGGCCCGTCCAAATCTTGCTGCTGCTTCCTCCATAACATTTCCAAAACCTGACCTCTCCTTTGTTCATACTGTTACAATTGTTACTCAGGCCCCGCTCTTTACTTCATGACCTGAGCACTCTCCTCTCCTCCCACTTTGGCCTTCCCAACAGCCCTCTCCAGTTCAGACACACACAGCTACTAAGGTCACCTCTGTTTTGATTCCCAGTTTTACATTGCATCTGATGTTAGGCATCTTGCCATTATCTCCTTTCAAGCCCCTTCACAAGTTCACCACTCTCATCTCATCCGCTTTTCTCTCTTATGTATCCCCCTTGCTCTGCCAATGACACTGGCCTTGTCCATTTCTCCCACAAACATCCCAGTATTTTCCTCCCTGCTAATAGCCCTTATGCATGGAGCACCTGCTCTGTGTGTGCTGTAAGACCACTACCTGCTCCTTCAGAGTCTTTCCACAAGCTCCATTTCATGTGAGAAATCAGCCACTGAATAGAACTTAGGCTTTTTTGTTTTTTAAAGAACCACCTTTCCAACAGGGTGGGGCTCTCAGGTTGTGTGCATTGCTAGCCTAGGTCACTATGTGATCTTATTATGGTTATCTCCTGCCTCACTCTAACCTTCCCAGCTACTGTTTGCTAAATTAACTGTTAGGCTCTTGTTTCGAATTAGATTGCAGGTAGGTCAGGGCAGGTGTGATTTGTACTGCACCTGGCTCAATGAAGCTCTAATCCTCACAGACCCCTTAGGCATCTCCACAATACGAATAGTACATCATTCAGATTTTAAAATTCCTTGACTTCTGGTCTCTCTCTGTGCCATGAACTGTGGTGTCTGAGCATCACACTGTGTGCACACGCGCATGCAAAGACAGATGTGACAGTAAACCATTTGAACAAATGCAAATGAGACCCTTTAGGGGGGCAAAGTTTATACCATTGGCCATAGAGGAGGCAAATAGAGAGCAGGAGCTCTGCCACAACAGTATGAGACACGCAGAATTATGTGAGTTGACTGAGTGGGGGACATTCATTCCCCCCAAGGAGTCATGAGATCCTTCTTCTTCCCCCAAAGGTTTTAAATACAGCCAGCCCCCCATTCAGCAGAACATTTCCCTGTTCAAAGCGCAGGCTCAATTTTAAGTATGTGTTCATGTTCCGTTAAAGTCAATGAGATGAAGCACGTGTTTAAGTCCTTTCCTGAAAAGGAGCGATTTGCTAATTTGGGGCCTGGGGCTCAAGAAAGATGAACTCTGGTATTTCAAACCCTTGTGTTCAAAGCTTGTCACAGCACTTGTGTCACTTTCTCATTGGGAATTATAGAAGTTATTTTGGATCCAGAATGGCACATGTGATTTTAGACACTTTTTCTTTCAGCGCAGAAATTTGCTTGCCAGTTGCTGGTTTACTGTGTCCAGCCTGCAATTCCACTTTGAAAACACTCTGAGAAAACCCCAGCTCTGTACTCGAGTCATGACCCTGCAAACAGCACTTCGTGAGCACAGAAAATCCACGGATTCTTACTTCTATGGATTTATATTCTTAGCATAGAATTAGTTGCATTCTCTGGAGCCTTAGCTATCACTCTGGTTGTAAACCCACCCTTCACTGTAGAAACCAATATAAAGCCACTTTGTTAATCCTTCTTTCAAACAGTGTGAAAGAGAAGTGCCAGCTAAGAGAGTGAGCTTCAAAGCCTGGCTCTGGATCATTTGACTCCAAACACGATTGGGTTAATAGTCCAAAAGATCTGTAATTGTTAGTCTACAAAAAGCCAAACGTTATTCTGAAAGAGATTAGATTTTTACATTTATAGGCAGTGTCTAAAGCGAGATATGCATGGTATTGTAACTCGATGATAGAGATATGCATCGAATACACATGGCTCTGTTTTGAATCTTCTTAAACCAAGATTGAATGACAATAAAATCACTTTGAAAAAGAGATCATTTTATAGCATGGGATATTAAATTACTGTTCTGAAAGATTCAGTAGATGTGGGGGCGAGGACCTCAGAATGTTGCAAAATGTTGATGGAGCTGTAACGGTCCATCCCATATTGTCTTCTGCCTCAAGACACACATTTGGTATTTTTGTCTTGCAGACCCCAAATGGATTACTGTTGACCCCAAGTCCACTGCTGTCTAGCATTCACTTTTGGAGCAGCCTTAGTCCTGTCGCTCCTTTGAGTCCTGCCAGGCTGCAAGGACCAAACACCTTGTTCCAGGTGGGTTTTTCTTGTGGACACATTTCATTTCTAAATCTGGCTTTCTTTGGTGCACGTACTGAAAAGACATCAGGGTAACATCCTGCACATGTTGGTTTTGAATGTTCCAAGTAGTTTAACCAAATATTGACATTAGCAAGCATTCTTTAAAAGGGACACGCAGAGTTAGATTCACTGTAACGCTGTCAGAATCTCCTGGGCAACATCCCTCATGGAACGTGAACATAGCAGATATTGTATGGGAAAAAGAAAAATGGAGGGCTCTAGCTGATAATTGTTGAGCCCACATAGCTTCTGAAGGAGGCTGCAGAGTAAAGAGACCACCTTGCAGCTGATGAAGCTGAGAGGGAAAGCAATGGAAAAGGCTTTGGAAAAATCATGCAAACCAAGGCCTAGCCTTGTATAAAAGGTAGTAATTGATACTTTTACTATGTGAAGGTGCCTATTACTGAGGAGTTATGGGTAATGCTTGGGTTTTGTACTTAGGAGATCTGGGCTCAGTTCCCAGCTCTGCCACAGATGCCATTTGTGTCCTTGGACAAGTCACTTAATCCCTCTATGCCAGTTTCTCATCTGTGAAATAGGGATAACAGCACTTCTCAGCAGCATAGGATGTTGTGAGAATAAATGTCCGAGAGCAATTTGATTGCACATTGAAGAGCACCTCACAAAACCCAGTAAGGACACAAATAAATCGCTGTGGAATATAAACCATCCAAAGCCCCAGTGTCTATCCAGAAATTGGAAAGAGGGTGGAGCCATCAGCTCCTCCACACTCCAGCCAACTGGAGCTGTTGCCAATCAACTGATTCAATAGGGCACAGAAAAAAAATACTTATCAGCTAATTGGCAGGAAGAAAGCAGGTGAGCCATAGAGCAGATAAAGAATGCAAGGAAAAGTCCTGAATCCCACAAGTGCTGGGGCAGACCAGCACTGACACAGGGAACCAATGTGACTTTATGTACAGCAGTCCTAGGGCTCTTTGTTTCACCTCATATAAACTCATTTATTCATATTGTACTGTCATTTTGCACACAACTGGAAACATCCAGACATTTAATTTGAGATGGACTCCAAGACTTGTCCTGCAATGAGACTGCAAGGCATCTAGCAACCTCCAGTGACAACTGGAAGTGAAAGTGGATTTGGATCTATCACATATGATGGACCCAAAGGGACTTATCTGACAAACACATGGTTCAGAAAAAAGGCCACGGTGACAAATCTGTAGTGCATAAAGTTTTACTTTCCAAACCAAATAGGAAGTGGTAACAGCAGCTAAAATGGAACTAACTCCCCAAGACTGAGTTTTCTTTGCTACAAAAACAGACTTAGCCAAGACAGGCTCCTTTGGTGGGTCTCCTGTCTCATTCACCTGAACAGGTAAAACTCCCCAGACTAGGGATGCTGCAAGGGCAAACCTACCCTCCAGAACTCTAGCTAGAAAATCTAGGAGTCAAGAACAGAAGAGCTGGCTGCATGCCCTAAGGAAATGCGAACACATTTCAGTTCCCATTGAGGGTTAATTGAACATTAATTGCTTAAACAGAAAGCGAAACCCTGAAAGTAGTGTGGGCTGAGGGTAATACACATCCTAAAGCTGATTGACTCTCTCTTTCCTTTTCTGGGCCCTTGACTTAAATGGGAGCAGAACTAGGCCCGTTTCAGGTGCGTAGCAGCTTCCATAGTAGAGAACAGGCAGGACTTGGCTATCATTAATTATTTAATATTAATATTGCCATAGCACCCAAAAGCCTCAGTCTGGATGGGACCCAGGTGTACTGTGTGTTGTGTAAACACACAAGGAAAAACAGTCTGTGCCCTAAAGGGCTAAGGGGATTTTTTGTTACTACTGTACACAGACACGTCCGGTTGTTCTCGCTAATAGCCCATACTGGGTCACCTCACAGGTCCTCCTTGGGTATGTCTACTGCACCCATGGCAGCAAGCCTCCCAGCCTGAGTTGACAAACTTGGGCTTGTAGGGCTTTCACTAGCATCCTAAAAACAGTTGTGTAGAGCAGCAGTCTTCAAAGTTTTTCCTCCTTCGCGGAGGAAAAAAAAACTCGCATGGTCCCCGGGGGGTAGGTCCGCCGAAATGCCGCTGTGGAAAGCAGGAGCTTCCGCTTTCCATGGCGGCATTTTGGTGGGACAAAAATAGATCTCTGGGGAGTTCAGTGGTCTCCCCGGCGGGATCAGTGGCAGTGCCGGGGTCTTGTGCACCCCACTTTGAAGACCACTGGTGTAGAGAGTGTTTTGAGGTGTGGCTTGGGCTGGAGCTTGAGCTCTGAAGCTTAGTGGGGAGAGTGGACTTCAAAGGGCTTCTACAGACCCAGTTTGGGAGGCTTGCTGCCATAGGCTGTGTAGATGAACCCCTTAAGAGCTGGACTGGATTCAGTGGGAACAGGATGGAGTGCTGACTACACTATGTTGGATGAAAGGGGAGAAAAGAGGAGGGTCTTAGCATTCTTGTTAGATCCCTGCTTCCTCCAGTGTTACATACCATGCCTTTGGGACAAGACCGTCACCCTAGCAGAAGGCTGTCGGATGCTGAGGCAGACAATGGCACTCCATGTTGAGCGTGAGCAATTACTTCCAGTAATGAAGCACACACCTCTTCCTGGATGAAGTGCTCTTTATATTTTGTTCTGAAAGTGAGCGGCCATTAAGTACCTCACTAGTACAACACTGGTGTAAATACACAGCTAAAACACTCCCATGTCCCAGTGTGTGGGGAGAGAATTGTGCCCATTCATCCTTGGGGAAAAAGAAAAGTGCCACTGAAATCTCAGTTAATTCTGCCTCCTTCAGTTTACCTCCATAATTTGGCCTAATTGGAAGATCTTCCTGTGGAAATAATACTAGAATGTAATGAAACTCACTTTAGATTTTCATCATTAGTTGAAAGTTACCGCATAACTAGGACAATGAGAGACTTGTATATAACTGGGATTTATCCTAAAGTAAAGCCCCAACGAAATGCAACCAAGCTTCATTGAAATCTCAGCTACCCCAATTATTCCAGTTAAACTATTTTATTCTCTTAGTTTTGATGATTTATTATCTGTATTACAGTAGCACTGAGAACTCAATCAAGGATCAGGGCCACATTGGGTGAGGCATTGTACAAGCAAGTGAAAAAAAAGAGAATCTTTGTCCCAGAGAGCTCTCTAAACCTCCATCTTGTCTATAAAACACAACAGGTGGAAGAACTGGACAGAAGGGTAGGGGGATGAGGTTACAGTAAAACCAGCACATTTTGCAAAATAATCAATAGTCTCAACACCTCACCTGCCTAGTGAGACTGCCAATTATTATACAAACCATCCCTCTTTTGTTAGGCTTAGGAATCACATGAAGGATATTTTAGGTTACACCTATCCCTCTTGGAGAACATACAGTGTAAAAACAAGAAACTGGAGATTTGTTTCCTGTGATCAGTTGAAATCAAAGAGGTAAAAGATTTTCTAGGGGCATGGTGGTGATCCCTGTTGTGGCTGGCTGGCTGCTATGAAAAGAAAGCCTGCAGGAAACAAACCAGTACTGACACCTGATACAGCTTTCAGCATGGTGCACTGACCCTTACTGCCCGGTGCTGATCACATGGATCGATGCTTTTCAAATTTCAAGCTAAAACTTGGAGGTAGTAGTAGAACATGGTGACCATCAGGATTGCCCTCTCTCTGGCCTGTGGGGGGCTATAATGATATTAGAGTATATATATATATTTACCCACCCCATTTTGGTGGAGCTGTTCAGTTTTAAAGTGCCAGTTTTGGACTAGGTCAGTCAGTTTTTAGGGTCCAATCCTTTACAGTGGAGCAACCTCAACGCCTGTTGAAATCAATGAATGTTGAGGATACTCAGCACTCCCATTTCAGTAACGACTCATAGAATCACGACCTAAGTCTGGCCGTAAAATAAGACTAATATAATCCTTAGCACATTTTAAAAAACTAATTCTGAGCTTATAATGTAACAGGCTTATCCTAATTTCCTACTTGGCTCCATCACTAGTCTCAGATCTTTAAATACCAGTCAATACACAGTAAGTGCAAATAAGCTGCGATCAGGGTGCAAGGCTGTACAAAGAATATACTGGTGCATTAGCTTAGTTAATATTCTTTGCACAGCACTTGGAAAATGTGACATGCTTAATACTTATATCCCTTAGCCACATGACAAAGCGTCCCTTGTAGATAGCTGACAGATTCTACTCAATACATACATATATATTTTCAAAATAATTTTGAAGGCTTATATATTACCCCCCCTTATGAAACTGAATCTTAAGTTTACAGTTTCATTTTTGCAAGAATCTTCATTGCAAATCTTTCAGATGCCTTAAAAATGCAGAAGTGTTAATTAATGTCTTGTAAGATTACAGAACATTCTTCCTTTATGCATAACAATCAACAAATCTTTCTTCAGACTGCTCAGTTTTGTGAGCTGATGACAGTTGTCTTGTAGCATTAATTAGCTACATTTTCTTGTATGTTTAAGAAAAAGAATATCATCCTTTCATTAATACATTTCTCATTATTATTTGAATCAAAGCTTGTCATTTAGGAACCACAGCCTTTGAAAGGAAAATCATCTGGGTTCAATCATTGGGGCTGAGTGCATATGCAGTAATCTTTTGAGATAATGAATGAATTTTACCTTTTGTCCTCTTGCAGTTTCCAACTCTGCTAAATGGTCACATACCAGTACCAATCCCCAGTTTGGATGGGGCCTCTTCTCCAGTACTGCTTTCTCCAAATGCTCAGAAATCCTGATGATGTCTCATCACGTTAAGGACTCATTAACTGATTTAATACATTCATTCCCATGGGTTAGTTTTTCCTGTGTCATGAGAAGGACATTGTGAAACCTTCAATTTCTTTGGTTTGCACTTTTCATTACATGGATCTACTTTTATTATGTTAGCATTTTTAAACAGTGTTTTTATATATATAAAAATCTGTTTTGCATTAAGTGAAATGTAATTTTGTTTATCATAGCTCTCAAGTGTTGAACACTGTTGCTGATGAAGTACTTTTCTTAATGGATTTCAACAATGTATCTAATAAGGATGTGAAGCTTTTTTTTTATTCCTTTTTCCCGCATATTATGCATTGTGCTTGTGTAAGTATAACCGGCTGTGCCTTCTTTTGCATAATATTATGCAAATGATTTATATATTTTCTAGTATTAAGATAAAGGTTGAAAGACAAAACTAGCATTGAACAGCCCTATGGTAGTATTTCAGTATTTTTTCCACAGATAGGCCATAATGATGCAGTGTATTCATGTAACTTTGTACTAAGTGCTTCCAAATTGTATAAAAAAATAGCCATATGATTTTTCTTTGCTGAATTGAAAGAACATAATAAATGTTATGCCCAGGAAATGCATTTAAGAATAACTAAGCCTTAGCTAGACAGATGCTCTGGTGTAAATCCACTTACTTTAACAGAGTTATATTAGGGAGGGATTGGGCCCTGAACATTGATAAAATGTTTTAATGGCATTTTGTAAACATGTCTGCAGAGAAAGAGGACTCACTCAATACCTATTACTTTCATAAATTGCTTGTGAATTCTTGGAACAGCAGCTGAAAAGATGTATTCTCCATCCTCCTGGCTGATACAGGATTGTTGGTTTTCCAAGTGCTTTGTCCAGTTGTTCCAAATGCCTTTCCCTGCTTCCCTTGGAAGAATATTTCAGCTACTTAGCTGTCAGAATGAGGCTTTCCCCAAAGCTGCAGAATTTGAAGAACTTTAAATTAACACCTTGTGCTTGTAAAGAGACCTACCGTAATCATGGGATTGTACGTGTGGAAACATCAAGTATTTGAGAATGGTGGGTTCATAAGTATTGCTGCATCACTATCTGTATACAACCTAAAGATTCATGTATTAAGCACGCACTCTAGCTTGAGGTGGTGGCTTAGCCATCTCAAAGTGTCAGGTTAGAAATACCTAGACTCCTTGGCACCAAAGATTCCAATCTTTGCAGGGCTGACACAAATCTTCTGTCTTTTAAGGTAGATAAATTGGGTTGTGTGCAGTATCCTGTGTGGATCTCTCAGATGAGATCTTTAAAACACAACAAAACAAGACACCCAAATGAGGATCCTCTATGTTATAGCTGGTCAATAAAGATCCCCACTGCACTTTGTGTGTGAATAGTGGGTTTTGCCCTTGTAACTGGCCCGAACTCCTCTTTCTTGAATTTTATGAAGTGAGCTGTGTGCCAGTTGTCTGCCTGGATGCATTTTGATGGTGATACATGTGTTTAGTTGTAAAGCGGTTTGTGAACCTTCAAGATGAAAGGTGCTAAATAAACATTTTATTAGTAAAGTTCTGATATTTAAAGACCATTTTTGGGGGCAATGGAATGTGATGAGAGCAAGCTTCGTCCTGAGGCTCCATGGTCTTGCAATCCAATATGACTCCTGCATTTTATAGACCTAAAGAGCTGTGTGTGGCTCAAAAGCTTGTCTCTTGCACCAACAGAAGTTGGTCCAATAAAAAAAATATTACCTCACCCACCTTTGCTTCTCCTGCATATCATGTACACTAAACACACTAGAATGGCACAACTGCCCTGCTATAACATAGACACTTTCTACAGGGACAGAAGGGGTTTTTCCATTGCTATAGTAAATCCACCTGTCTCTAAGGGCTTGTCTTCACTAGCATGGGGAGAGATCGATCTTATGGCGATCGATTTATTGCGTCTCGTCAAGACGTGATAAATCAATCGCCAGCGGTGCCCCCGTCAACTCCGTAACTCCAGCTTGCCAAAAGGCGCAAGCTGGAGTCAACGGGGCAGCGCGCCGCTGCCCGCCATGAGGACGGCAGGTAAGTCGGCTGTAGATACGCCGATTTCAGCTACGTTATTAATGCAGCTGAAATTGCGTATCTACAGTCGATCCCACACCCTAGTGAGGACCAGCCCTGAGAGGCAGTAGCAAGTGACCTAGCAGTGTCTGTGCTGGGGCTTAGGTCAGCTTAACTACATCGCACAGGGCATGATATTTTTCACAGCCATGAATGATGTAGTTAAAACAACTTAACTATGTAGTGTTGACCAGTCTTATGAAATGAAATAGAAATTGCCATATCTAAGTAAATACCAGTGACTATAACAAAGCAATAATATATACACCCAAGGGACAAAAAAAAATCTTGTCGTGCATTTTAGCATTTGGGAACCCCAATAGGCACCATCATGTACATCTAGAAAGGAAGAACTCCAATGACAGACCACAGCAATGAAAATCTTACACAAAATGTCCTGCAAGTTTTAGGCTAGCTAAAGTGAAAATAGATTGAAAACAATGGTGGCCACAAATGAACCAATCTGAACAGTTGGGTCAAAGTGGAGTTGGGTCAAATGAAAAATCAAGTGGAGGCATCAGAAATTAAACTACAGGAGTTTACAGATTAAATTGTATCAAACCTGTTTTAGCCTCTCAGGTGCTTGGAACTTTTCAGTAACTAAGTCACATATGTACAATATCCATGTGCTGTGAATCCTGGAACCAATTCTCGTCTCATTGTGCACCACTGTAACTTCAATGGCGTTGTTACTGATTTACACTGGGATAGCTGAGGGAAGAATCAGATGTCAAAGAACAGGAGGATGCACATCTCCGTTAGCTCACAAAATAAAGATATTTACTGAACTATTAGGACTCGATCAATGAAAATACAATATATATTTAAAATGCTGTCAAACTCCACTCTGCCAAAGTTGAGAGTAAAATTGTGGGAGGGAGTGTATTTTTATTGATTCTCTAATGTCAAAGACCGGAACAGGCTTCTACAAGAGGAAAATCCAGATTCTCATTAGCTCACTTCTTTCCTTGTTGCTGGATCTGATATCTTGGAAAATAACCAATCATTTTTTAAAGGAATTGTGAAGCCTTATAGACTTCCCAAACTGTAGAGGAGTTTTGATGCTTGGAAATACCTAGTTTTGGACAAAAATTCAGCAATGATATTGTGAAAGATCCAAATAAAACATGATGTAGGCAACTTTAAAGAGGAGAGGCCTGGAGGCATAAGGTGCTTGTGTTTTCTCTTATATCTTAGTGGCAAAGAGTAACAAGTAAATGTAGTAATAATGGTACAGCATATTTGTTATTGCTTAGAGGATTTAGTTTAAGTTTGACCAAAAATAGGTTACGAGAATGAAAGAGTACTGCACCGCTTGACCTGCAAATTGGTCAAAATGTTGACTGAACAAGAATTGTAATTACTGTCTGTGTTCCACCAGAAAGATGCACATGAAGGATAATACAGAATCATATTGCCATTTTTTCACATGGATTTATTGTCCACCTTCCCAAACCAGAAGATGGACTTATTATGCTTACTAAATAGATTAGCCTTCTTTTGGTATGCTATGGTTCAAGGAAAATGCTAATGCTTTTTTACTGAATTTTATTAAGGGGTCTCTCTCAAAATGTAAATACAAATCACAGAGGAATTTCTGTAAACAAATATGCATGGAAGAGTCAACATTTCTGACAGTAGATGGCTCTGAGATTACTAGGTGGAGGTAGCCATGTTCTCATCAAAACAAACAGGTTGAACTTATTCTCCCCTTCTTTTAATAAGGTAAGTCACTGAGCTTAGAGCATGATTTTTTTGGTAGGTTTACATATGTATTCAAACTTGTTTTTGGAGCAAACAGAGTTTTGTTCTAGAGGTGCTTTTATTTATGGAGATATACTGGAAAGACCTTAAAGGTCATTGAGTCCAGTCCTCTGCCTACACTAGCAGGACCAAGTACTGTCCCCTGACAGATTTTTTGCCCCAGATCCCTAAATGGCCCCCTCAAGGATTGAACTCACAACCCTGGGTTTAGCAGGCCCATGCTGAAACCACTGAGCTATGCCTCCCCACTATTACATTTACTTGATATAAATGATTATGGTCTGGAATTAGGACTTTTTTTATACCTGTTAGCTGATATTCCACTACAGTGAATTTTCACTAGTGTGGTAACTACTTGGTATCTCTGCCCACATCCTGGAGGCAGAATTATGCATTTTTTCCCTCCTGGCTCCCAGCCCTTAGAGACAAGTAGGTGCCTTCTGTTATACAGAAAACTTCCAAAGGTGGAAAACAATATTGAACAATTACACAAATCAACAAAGGACTAGATGTTTCAGATTGGCAGATGTCTGTCTGAGGGAAGACCAGTTAAGAAGTAAAACGAAATTGTCCTATTCCCATGCTGGGAACATGTGACAATATGGAGACAATTACTGAGAAGTAGCAAACAATAAGAGGGAGAATATAAAAAGGAAAAGTAGTTATGTATGAAGTTATACACATTTTTTAGAAGAACTTAAAATTGCAGGACCTTGAGAAATGAAAGTATTTGAGGATGCCCCAGTTTACACCTCAAAATGCTTAGCAGAAGAACAAACAAGGCCCAGGTAGTATTTTATGGATAGGTTGCTGAGTGTCAGTGGAATGACATGAATCTATGTGACAGACCATTCTAAACATATCATGACACCAACCCTTAATCTAGCTGAAGATTGCAGCTTTAAACATGTTCTGCACTCTCATTAAAATGCTAAGTCCCAAACAAAGTGACTTACTGAACAACGATCTCCTGGCTACACAGTCCTTGAGAGGTCTAACCACTGTGATGGGAGAGCAGGTCCACTTCTTTGGGGTGAAAAGGTGTGGAGCACAATTTATTGTTTAAAATGAAAAGGAGAACAAACCTTGGTTGTGCGTTCTGGAGCAGTCTGTAATACAACCTTCTCTGGGAGGGCTTTGAGAAATGGCTTTTTAGAGGAAAGGGCTCCCAACTTCCAGGAATATTATTCCTCTTTCCCAGTAGCTGCCTTCAGATTGTCTCATGCCCATTCCATAAGAATTATACATAGATAAAACACACCCTCAACTACTCCTAAAAAAGGTGTCCGGGACAGGTTCCTCTTTACCTGCAGACTAAAGAGAAGCACAGGGAAGAGGAAGAGAATAAACCAAAACGAAGAACAACCTCTGAAAACAAACTAATGCCATTAAAACATGCAGTAGGATGGATATATACACGTCATTGGTTGGTTTTCAGACAGAAGACAGAGAAGCAAGCTGGCACCGCTTTGGTCTACAAGGCAGTGGAAGAAAACAAATAAGCAGAGAACTCTTCCAGTTAACAATTCTGGTATTTAAGATTTAGCAGTAACACCCCTTTACAATGAATGAAGGGAGTTCACAGCTTTTTTGCGAATGATTTGTTTCAGTATTGGCAAGAGGACTGAACAAGGCTAACATTTGATTAGTTGCACTGTGAATGCTATTGACATGAGGAGGATTAGATGTTTATTTCTTAAATGAAACTCAGATTCTAGAGGATGCAGCAAAGTCTTGGACATTTATTGCCCTACAGTGGCGTGCCCCTGAGAAAGCTGTAGAAAGACAGAAAGAACAGGTTAGCTAAGTTCAAGAATCCTGAAGGGGACTGTAGTCATACACTGTGGATCTGGGATTTTAGAGTAGATATCACAATGTGCGGAAAATCTTAAATTATGCATTTTCCACATCCAAGAAACACTTTTATATCTGCCAGAGAAGGCATCAGAGAGGCAGAGTGTTCTAGTGGCAGAACAATGAATTAGATCTACAACAGACAAACTCTAATCCTGGTTCTTCCGACACCAGCTCCCTCTGTGGCTTTGGTCAAATCGCTTGTTCTCTCTAACTCATGAGATAAGAAAGCTGTTGGGTGAGATTTTCAAAAGGCACAGATTCCTAACTACCATTTGGAAAATATCCCCCATCATCACTTACATACCTGTGCTATGAAGATCCATCAGTTAAAGGTACAATGCTTTGAAGAAAGTAAAGAATTATAAGTGCCAGGTATTGTTAGAATTAAACATAAAACAGAGTCGGTCTCAGCAATGAAAAATATACATTTTTTTCCAGGCAAAATTTATTTAAAAATTTAATTAAGAAAAAAATGAATGAAGGATGAGAACACATCAGTAATTTAAGGTAATACATGTTACAGGTATGTTGTAATAATTCCAAAATCAAGTATCATAAATTCAGGAAATTCAAAGTTACACTTAAAAGAACTATGGTATTGAAATAGAGAGACCGGGCACCCAAACAACCTTAACTCTGCTCTGTAATGACACCATTCAATAACCATATGATTAAACTATTTTACTTTGTGGTCTCAGATTAGGCTAAATTTTATTTTTTAGACACATTAACTTTTTTTTCTCCCCGATGGTATCACTACAGAGCAAACTTAAGGTAGTTTGCATGCCCTAACTACTTCCATACCTTAACTGGTTTGGATTTCCTTTAAGTCTAACTCTGAATTTCCTGAATTTATAATATTTGATTTTGGAATTATTACAACATACCTGTAATACACTTTGCCCTAAATTACTGATAACGTACTCACTCTCACTCTTAAACCGTTTTTTTTTGTCTGGGAATTTCCTTGTTTTTTTTTAAATTGCAACTTTCATATATAAATTCTAAACAAGAAACTCGAAAAGGATGCTATCGTGTCAAATGATCTCTAGATGTGGAGTATGCCAATACTTTAAACACATTTTTAAATTTTAACATCTTTAGGCCAATTCAAAAGAAAACCTAGCTGCTTGATGCCACTGTGGAGCAGAACAAAGCAGCCAAAGTAAACTGGCCAGTTAAGTTGGATTTACAAATGCATTGTTTAACTAGAGCAGTGCAAAGTAGCTGAACTGTACCCTTCCTGTCTTGCAAATTCCCCTTCTACACCTCCCTGTATTTCCCAGCTCAGAGACCCCAAATTCTCCTCCCCTTCCTCTCCCCTGCACTCTCCTGATCTCCCTACATTCTCACATTTGTGTGTACACACACATACGTACATTTCCCCTTGCGTCTTAAATCTCACCTTTCCCTGCATGTGCCTACAAACATTCACATCTACTTGTTGCAACAGGTTGCTTTTGCAAATAAATATTTATCATTAATGGTCATTTTTCCATAACTGAAAATTCATCTTGCAGCAGAGGCTGGTGCATAAAATCTTCAGAGAAACTCATGAATAAGAGCCCTCTTTCAAAATGGTCTCCTCCTCCCATTGTTCTTAAAGAGCATGAGCCAAGATGCTCTTATGAAGATGGTGGTGCCGTATGCTGCCAGAGGGGCAAAGAGGAACAAAAGTCCCATTGAGAACAATGAAAGAGAAATGCCCTTTTTAAAATGGCCACGTGAGGGAGCCTCTGGCTTCAATCCCATTGAGCACAACTGGAGATGGCAGCCATTCGGAAAAACAGGCAGTTCTTCCATGGAACACTCTGTACCACAACATTCTTTAGCTCCTGCTTAAGCAGAAATTTGAATAATGAAGAAGAGGAAAAAATACCTATTAACTCCAAATAAAATCCTTCAAATCTAGCCTATGCATAATATGTCAGTGAGTTTAAACTATATGGACAATTTAAAGAATCTGAATCATTTTGTTATCATCATCATTTGGGCCAAAAAAATAAAAAGATCCTGACACCAAAAACTAAATTTCTTAAAGAACCTATTTTTTACTCCTAAAATAGTTAATGGATTCACTCGTAAATTCTCAGAAAAATTGTTCTATACTCCAAGTAACAGTGATTTTATGGAGGATACACAGTATTTTTAATACGTAAGCAAGAGATTGAATTCCTGCTTTGAGTGGAAAACAACTCATCCTTAATTATAGAAGTGCCAGCTGTGACTCCACAAGAAGCTTCCAAACAAAGTTAAATGAACACTTTACTGATAGAAAGTTCTTACCCTTGAATCATTAATAATGCCAAATTTTGACTTATTAGTCTTATGATTGTAATCTATGCATAATTTAAAATGTTAAAGCAGAGGTTCCCAAACTTGTTCAGTGGCTTGGCCAGGGTAAGCCCCTGTCTGGACGCAAGATGTTTAGCTTACCCGAGTGGCTGTCGGTTTGGCAGCTCACAGCTCCCACTGGCCGCGGTTCACCATTCCCGGCCAATGGGAGCTGTAGGAAGTGGTGGCCTGGCCTTCTGGGATCAGTTGCTGAAGAGTCTGACTGATGCCACTGCTACTGCTTCAATGTTATGAGAGTTACTGATAAGCTAAGTTTAGAATCAATCAGTTCTGCTATGTATAGAGCTGGCTAAAAATGTACTAACTCCTCAAAAAACTGCAGTTCACCAAATCCATATTTTAACACAGGGCCTTTGTAATTATAAACTTACAAACAAAACCAAGGAATTCCATATAATATTTATACTTTCAAAAGTACAATATTAATACAGGTCTGTCAGTTAGAAATAACAGCAGTTTGTTAGGCCTACAGGATTTCTTTAACATAAACCAGTTTACAAATGCTGAAAAGCAGTAGTGGTCCAATATTCACCATTACACATGAGTTTGTCTCTTCCAGAAAATAAAAAAAAATCCCAATTAAATTTACCAGTATCAAGAAATATTAATAAAACGCTCCCAAACATGCCACAATCACTATTCACAAATAAAGTTAAAATGAAATATACAAAAATTCACTTAATACTGTTAAATAACAATAAACTACAAGATTTCCTGAACCGAAATGGTAGGACCCCTGAATGTTTTACAGTGAATGTCAGGAAAAAATTAAGTTATCTATGACTATATTCATGATATACCAGCCAAAGATTTACATGACCATTTCAAAATATACCAATAAAGATTTACAGTCTCTTTAAGATGCACTAAACAAATAGGTTCATAAAGGTGAACACAAATGCTTAAAAATACTGTTACCATTACCAAGGGTGTACTTATGATACTCACTGAAATGCATAAGAATAGTAGTAACATGTTTACTATCTCTGGTAAACAGATAACATCTAAGATCTTAAAAACCCTCTAAGTTCCCATGTTTTCAAATGTCTGCAGTATACAGTGAGTTCTTATCAAGTGTGTACTTGCATCTTTCCAGTTGATTTCAAGTGAATGTTGTAATGAGGAAGCAATGAGAGGAGGGGAAATGGGACATTATTCCCATGTTTTTGTAATTAGTCATCCTGTTCTCTTGTAAAGACAAAGATAGTTTCAAAAGAAAAACAGGGCATAATGTACACGAACAATCTTTTTACTATTTATATTTCTAACTAGGTTAAAAACCAGGTAAAAAAGTCATTGCATCTGGAGGAGCCATATGCACAATAATGTGCAAATATCTTCAATCAGAGTAAATCCTGACAAAATGTATCATCCCATCTCCTTTACCTGTAACTGATACAAGATCTGAGAGCAAACAACAGATAACCATTCACTTGTTTGAATCAACTCTCTTAAAACAAAATGTGCTTTATAATATTTCATCTACTGTATTGCCAATGTTAAATAAGGAATTAAGTGCTATGAACTTAGAGCGTTAAAGATGATTCACCTATAGTCAAGCAAAGCTATGTTTACATTCCAGGAAACACTGCAGTTTAAAAAATACAAAACTGCAGCAGTAAAACAGTTTATGAAGAGAAACAGATGCATTCACATATTCTAAAGCCATTGCAACTTTTTCAGGCATTCAACTGTTGTGTTAACTATACAGACAGTAGTTATTTAGCAGCAATGATTCTGCAATAAATAATGCACTGTGTTTCTCAGTTCTGCACAAAAATTGCAGCTACAGTTACATCAATGGCTGTAACCTACTGGCTCTAATGGCAGAGGAGACCTTAAAACCAACTGTACAAAAAATTGTCACACTGTGACAACAAATATAAAAACATAATCTGCATGTTGGAAATAAAAAGACTCCACTGCGAAGAGGACAGTGTAGACAAACTGAGATTCCAAGTCCACCGAAAGAAACTTCATTTCTGAGTCCTTGATTGATGAGATACTCTTGGGCTTGAAACTGCATTACCACCTTTAAAAAAGCATGCTCTGCCTTCTGTTCTTCCCATGTGCTAAAACATAACATTAATTCTGTTAAGAAACTGAAGCGTTCTTACAACACACAGTGTTAATGGCACTCTACTGAGACATGTTGCTATGTGTCCTTTGCTGTAATATCTGATTCTATATTACATTTCTTGCTAATGCAGTCCAGTGTATTCTCTGTCCTTTGACGTGATATATTTGGTGCTCCTTCCATGGTGTATCAGATAAGTTATTCAGCAGTGACTGTTTTTAAGTGCAGTTTTCATGCTATTTGTTCCCCCCACCTCCATCTCAAGTAAAACTCATTTGTTTTTGTATGTTTAACTGTATATGTATTTTATGAATCTGAATAATTTCCATATATCCACAAAAATTACTCTACACATTCTTTTCAGTTTATAGTGCATCTAGCACAGCATTCTAGATCTAAAACATGATGTATGTTTCCATACCTGTCTCAGGATAAGAGGAATTTCGAAAGCCAGGGTCTTTCTGCAACTGAATCTCTTTCAGACTGAATATTGAGACATCTGTAATAATAAAAGAAAATTAAGGTTGCACCCAAATGTGATTAAATTTTATTGATGAAATTCTATTCTCAGTACACCAGTAAAAATCTGAAAAAGCGCATCCTCATCTGGAGTAGATAAACTATCTCCCCTAAAATGCTGATAAATATCTTGAACCCACTAATGTTCCTTGGTATCTCAAGAGTTTTCTTTATGAAGTAGATACCCTGCAAATAAAAACAAGACACCAAAGTCTCACTCACAAATCTACTCATTAAAAAAGATATTTCTCTTCTATGCAAAACACAAATATCTTTAACAATTCATGTAAAACAGAAAATCCATTATATTTTGAATTTATGCTGTTGATTTGTCTATGAGAGTTTTGCCATGGGGTACGGCTACACTACCCTCCGGATCAGCAGGTAGCGCTCGATGTATCAGGGATAGATTTATTGTGTCTCATACAGACCCGATAAACTGATCCCCAAATCGACACCTGTACTCCACCTCAGCAGGAGGAGTAAGCGGAGTTGGCAGGGGAGTGGCCCCGGTTGACCCGCTGGCGTGGGGACGGCCTGGTAAGTCAAACTAAGGTACTTTGACTTCAGCTACGTGAATAGTGTAGCTGAAGTTGCGTATCTTAGTTCGAATCCACCCCCTCACTCCAGTGTAGCCCAGTTCTAACAAACTTACCCATTTTTAAATGTTTAAATACCAATGCACCATTTCAAAAGATCTTTGGTATTTTTAGAGTTTAATAACAGATAATGCATTGTACTACTACTAATAAAATAAAGATATTATCAAGTAAGGTCAATGGCACATTACTACTTTTTTACTTCTCTTACTTTCAGGCAAAGCATGTATCCTTGTTCCTAGACTTCTGAAGTATGCGTGTTTCATAGCCTCTTCTGCTGAAACTCTCTTCTTAGATTCATACTGTTAATACAAAGGATTTAATCAAAAATATGAACTTGCTTTCCTTATAGTTTTTCTAGTGACAATTATTTAAAAGATTGAAATTGGGCTATTTATATATGCTCATATTTGAGCTGAGATGAAATGAGGTCTCTCACACTCCTAGGGTACTTCTTCACTACCCGCCAGGTTGGTGGGCAGTGATCGATCTATCGGAGATCTATTATCGTATCTACTGTAGATGTGATAAATTGATCCCCGAGCATGCTCCCCATAGACTCTGGAATTCTACCTCCGCAAAAGGTGGAAGTGGAGTCGATGGGAGAGTTGCAGTGGTTGACTTGCTGCCGTATGGATGGCCAGGTAAGTTGCCCTATGGTAAGTTGACTTCAGCTACACTGTTCGCGTAGCTGAAGTTGCATATCTTAGGTTGACCCCCCCCCACCCTAGTGTAGCCCAGGCCTTAGATTTTTAAAAAGATTTTGCAACACCACGCATTACACTTTAGCACTTTCTATTAATGAGGATTTAACACAAACTTCTGATCTCTAACAGTATACTCAACTGGTTTTACGTTTGCATTTTTGGACCCCAAAGATGATGATGAGTTTATTTCACTAAGAAAACTTGTTGAGCATGCAAAAACAAACTTCAGGCACGAGCTGCAAGTCGTATTTGCTCAGAATACACAGCTGAATAAAAGACAGATACTGGGATGGCTTGTAAGCAGCAGGCTGCAATTTTCTTAATTTTATACTAAGTACAGGCAGAATATGCGCAACACATTTCACGTAGCATGCACATAATTGGGTTCATATTTGGGTTGCAGGCCTCGCACCATACAGCCAATGATTTGGGGCAGACTCCTCAGCCTAATCCCTAGGACTCAGCTTACTTCTAAAAATGACTTCCAATGTGGAAAGGAAAAACATACAGCCCAACTTGCTGCCTGAACACAGAAAGGCAAAGCCTAACTGTGAAGAGCACTTGTAGCCAGAACCATACTTTTTAAATTCAAACCTATAATAAAATTATTGTACCTAAATGCTCTCTTTTTACATTTTATTTTTCAAAGACTTTAGTCCGATTCTTGGGTATCTTAACCTTCTCCTCTCCTTGGCTCAATTTCCTGTTCACTATATGCTACAAGCCTAGATTTGCTGAACTCAGCTTTAATTATTAACAAATGTAGTGAGAATTCAGCTATATGGATTACATTTTATTTTATAAAAGCCAGGAACAGAAAAATGTTGCCATGTAAAACTAGAGAACAATCTCTGAATTCTTGGGGTGGGAGGTAAGTGGACTACAACCCACTGTCAGCCATCAGTAAGTCACAGATTCCATGACTTTGCTGGACCTCCGTGACCTCTAGGGATCCAGGAGGTGGAGGCAGGGCTGTGGATCCCTGCCCTGCAACAGGTGCTGGCTGGAACAAGGACCCTGCAGCCCCAGCCCCGTGGCTTCCTCTGGGGGCTGCGGCCGGGGCCGTGCACCCGAGCCCCACGGCATCTCAGGTTTGGCAGGAGCTGCGTGCTGCAGCCCCACAGCATCCCGGGCTTGGCAGGGCTGCAGCCCCCTGTGCGCCTCAGCCCTACAGTGTCCTGGGCTTGGCTGGGCTGGGCTGCAGACAGGGCCATGCGCTCCAGCCCCGGAGGCTGCAGCTGGGACTGTGTGCCCCCTTGCGGCTTCCCAGGACTGTGCGCCCCCACAGCTAGGCCAGCTCTGGAGCAAGGGCTGTGTTCTCTCCCCTCCCTCCCATGGCCACACACACCCCTGAAACAACGGGAGTTGAGGCTGTACCCCCTGCGATGGTGGGGAGGGGGAGGGAAGGAGTGCTCAGCCTGTCAGTTCCCCTATCATGGGACTCCATTCCTCTCCCCTATCTAGCCCTGCCCCTGGTTATTTTTAGTAAAGTAATGGACAGGTCATGGGTTCTGTGAATTTTTGTTTATTGCCTGTGACCTGTTCGTGACATTTACTAAAAGTAACTGTGAAAAAAATCTTAGCCTTAGTCATCACACAGTGAACCTGTTATCAACTGTACTTAATTCTCTACTCAAACTTCAACTGCATATGTGATGTATCCGATTTTGTGAATCTGAGCCTTTAAAAAGGAATCCAAAAATATATTTAAAAAAAGATAAAACATGGAAGGCATCTTACCTGAAGAAACTTTGTTATCAATTCAATTCCTTCGGAGTCTAGCCTAGAAAAAACAAAAAACACCAAATCGTTTGGCAAAGTTAGAATGGAGTGGATTTCATAAAATGATACTTCAAAACAAAATATAATTTAATAAAAAATTAAAGCAAGACTTACACCTGAACATCTGTGTGTGTGTATATCCATATGTACATACATAAAAATATCCTAACATCTCAAAAGACAAACTGTAAACACGAGTTGTAGAATTTACTGATGATATATCAGTGGGGAGATAGAGAAGGATCCTGACCCTTGGGCTGTGACTCAATAGGCTGACAAGCTCATCTGATGCTAGCAATTTTATGGTTTCCCAATAGTTTTTAAAACCTAAACCCATTGGACAGGAGGACAAGTGTGCTAAACTATGTTTCTTTACAATGAAAAGGAATGTGCTTCATCATGCACTTGGCTTTGCTGAAAAATTAAGTTATGGCAATGATACTTGAAATGTACTAGATACAGACCCTTCAAATTCCTAACCAGGACTTTAGAACCATCACCGAAGAGACTTCATCAAAGCATTCTTCCCAGATTTTACAATAATCCTACTACATGAGGGGATGGGACTTTGGGAATTTAGCAGGTGTAGTGTGAATAGTCCTACTACGTAGACATTATAAATAACACTGATAGCACAGGTCAGCAACCAGCGGCACACATGCCAAAGGCAACATGCGAGCTGATGTTTAGTGGCACTCTGCTGCCAGCCTGGGGTCCCAGCCACCAGCCCCGCTCAGCCCAGTGCCGGCCTGGAAGGATGGAACCCCAGACCAGCGGTGGGCTGAGTGGGGCCGGTGGCCGGAACTCCAGACCCTGAGGCAGCCAGCTGAGCTGCTCAGACAGCTGCCGGCCTGCAGTCCCGGCTGCTGGCCCTGCATGAATGGAACTCCGGCCATACTGGGCTGAGTGGGACTGGTGGATGGAGCCCCAGACCTGCAGTGGGCTGAGCAGCTCAGCCCACTGCCCATCTGGCATTCTGTCTGCCCTCCGTGCTGCCAGTCTGGGGTTCCCTCCACTGGCTCCTGTAAATGTATTACTAGCACGTGAAATCTTAAATTAATGAAGGCTTGGCACACCACTTCTCAAAGGCTGAAGACCCCTGACTTATAGTTATATATGCCACTATTGAGTCTTAGTGTTTGGATTTATAGTGCTCCAAGTAATCAGGAACTCAGCAGTGCTAAATCTCATATTAATGAGCTCTGCTAGATTCCATTAACTTCAGCCTACAGTAAGACAGTTTGACGTGATTTTTTAAGGGACACATAGTTCACATGTAACAGCACAGTACACACAGAAACATGTTCTTGTATAAGAATAGATATGTAGACACAAAACTATAGCAGCCACTATACAAGTAGAAATTCTAGTAATGAAACCTAAAATACCTTGGAGCATGGTTGATTAGAGGCTGTGGTTTGTATTTGGGAAAGTTGTAGTTCCTAAATTCATCATTGGAAGAAATGCCTGGCCATGTTTCTTGAGAAGGAGTTCCTGTGTTTAAATCAAAACAAATTAAATCTATACAAGTTATATGAATTACAGGCAAGACTTAGAAATAAACTTTAAGCATTTGGCCCAGTAACATATCACAATCAAAAAGGGAGGAATGTTTTCCAACTTCAGTCATTTTGTTTAAAATGTATAGACATAATCTTGTACAAAATGAGTAACGTATTTATTCATCTTCATCTAAATGAAACATCAAAGTTTATTCCCTCTTTTTAGAAAAAGGATCTGATCTGTACCAAATTATTTTTCAGAAATCCTCTCTTAGAACGGGGAAGTAAATCTACAAGTATAATATTATTGGTAACAATATTCAATTTACCCAAAAGTCTGAAAATTAAGTGCAGTTCATCTTCAACAGTTGAACCAGGAAAGAGAGGTCTTCCAGATGCCATTTCGAAAAATATGCATCCAACACCCCTTTATAAAGGCAAAGAAAAGGAAAGATGAATAAGTAAAAAATAAACTAACAAAAACCTTACCTTTTAAAACATTCAGCTCCTCGGTACCTTTGTGATTTATCAGGTTAAAAAAATTGCTAAATCAATTTGCCATTACCTATGTACCTCTATTGAGGAATGAGGAAAACAACAGCCAAGGAGTTTACAAGTGCTGAACATAAACTCTGCAATACAAAGATAATATCTTTTCCTTTCAAAACAAAGGGAACTATTGATAAACTAGACATTTAAAAATAAATATTTAATCAATATAATATAATGCCATCATGTCAAAGTGGATTTAAATACTGAATCACACTATTGATGCATTGTTAACTTTCTTTATCAGCAATTTTATTGTATCTTAAACGTAACCCTGCAAAAGTTATCTGAAATTTTGAGAGAGCCATTATACTCAGTTACTAGAATTAATGGACAGTTATAACACATCAATCTGAGTACGAACAAAAATTAAAATCTGACCAAAACAAACATACCACATGTCAATTTGAGTTGAATATTCTGAAGATCCAAGGAGAACATCAGGTGGCCTGTACCATAATGTGACAACTTCATTAGAGTAGGTCTTTGTAGGAACAGACTTCGCTCTAGCCAAACCTTCATAAAAATAAAAATGTAATGTGTTTTTTTCTGTAATGGTATCTACTATTTCCCTCAATTAAAATATTGTGTACATCTATTTGCTTTTGTCTGTGCCTCTGCTTTCTTGGCTTCCTCAATTTGTCTGAAGCAGTGCTAAGTGGTGCAATGCAGTGACATTATTGCAGGCATCTTAAAAATGAATGAAATCATACTGACCATTCACAACATCTGTTATTTCTTATCCAAAAGGTATAGCATTCTTTCAGAGTTAAAGTTGTTGTATTGTGATGAAATATGCATTACTTTATACTTGAGAATAATTTGCTTAGCATGTAGGCAGTGTAAAATTTGCACTGGTCTTAATTATTCATTTCCTTACTTTTAAGTGCTTGTGATATATCAGGATATTATCACTCAGGAACTCAAAATTTTTTTAAAAGTGTTTCACTTTTGAAATAAATGTAAAATATTGTTATAGTTAAGCTTGGTAAAATTCTATTTTAATTTCTTTATCGTTTTGATGGACAATTTTTATTTTTATGGATTTAACTTTTAACTGTTGCAAGAAATGAAGGAATTCACTCATTGGAGGGGTTAGACAATTATTTAATGACACCAGACATTGAGATTCAAAAAGTTAAAGCTTTATAACTGTTAAAACACAAATTGTCAATATCATAAAACAAAAAATACCAAGTAAATATTCTTAAATAAAACCCTAATAACTTTTCAAGCAGCATTTTTCTTGCTTTTATACATTTCAGTTATCATCAATGTAAATATATTTTTGTCCGTTTGAGTGTATAAATCAGCTGAGAGCAATCTAGCCCTTGCTCTGGCACCCCAATCTGGCAGAACCACATCAAATCAGCAGGTAAATTAAGAATTTTTAAAATGACTGGCTGTCCCAAAGCTTTTCTCCTGGGTAATGGCTCAGCTAAGGACCTCAACCAGGGAAAAATCACAGATCTACAGTATCAGTCCAAAGGCTGCCCCCTTCCCTTCTTTTAGTGATGGAGTGGTGAGGGGGAGTCTTCCTCAAAAAAAAAAAAAAAAAAAAAGTCAGACTAAACTTTTGGGCTATCACAGCTATCAGAAACTCCTGCAGAATAAGGGCACAGGGTAGTGGTAGTATTAAGTACTATACTGCTTAAAACATTTTTTTAATAGAATAGAAGAATTATTAAAAGGCAAGTTTAGTGTAACATACTTGATAAATACACTTATCCTCCCAATTTGGATAATCAGTTATATATTTATAGGGCTCAATATTTTTCTAATAAAACTGTGAGTCACCTTTACATATATAGGACTAGATCATGCCCATTGTTCTTTCAAGCACTGGGGCAGGAAAAAGGAGCAAAATATGCTTTACACTTAATCATCGCAAGGGCACATTGAGTCAATGTGACATCATCTTGCACCTGAGTCTATGGATTCCCTAAGCCCTATCTCATCTGGAGCTCTATGATGTTGGGAGTGGCTGGGCAATGAGGTGGTAGAGGCAGAGGAAAATTGTTCTCTCCCACCATGTCCAAAGAGACTTCCTAGAGTAATAATGCCAGATCATGTCAGAACCATCTAAGGGTTTTCTACTGGCAACTGCTACCTTCGGAGGAATTTTCACCCAGGTGTGGGTGAGAAACCAGTGGTAACATGGCTACGAGTACTGACTAACTTTACTGACATAGAGAATAATGACTAATAGCAATAGGATCCATGTGAATGCCCCAATCCACTGTAGATGCTCAATGGATTTCCCAAAGTATCTTAGAACATCCATGGATTAGAAGGACCAGACCCTTTGGTAATTCACCAGGTGGGGAATGTTCCTCCCCATCATCTTAACAAAGTTATTTGTAGGAAAATTCTGCAAGATAAAATTCACGGAGTTTCTTGGGCCCTGTGGTGATACTTGGCCTGTATATCACCAGTTTCAAACGAAGCACTAAAGTTACTTTTAATCTCAACTCAGTTCATTCTCAGCTGAAACTTCAACTCACATGTACACACATATTGATGACCAACAAACTGCAAAGTCCAACTTTTGCTTTCCAGTTCAATACACAGAAACCAGACCATCTGCACACAAATAAAGGCTCTAGATCGAGGGTTCTCATCTTTCCCCTGCACATGACTTCACATTCAACTATGTGCAATTGGTCATCCTCAGAGGCATTTCTGAATCAAATCCTTTCTGTCGGTTCCAACTGATTTAAAGGAAACACCACAGGAACTGATACACAGTTTGTGGAATATTTCCTGGTGTCCAAGGATGAAATCACACATGACTAAGAAAACTGACTTCATCAGAGAACCAAAGAAAGGGGACAAAGTAATTAAAGGACAAAAGTAATTAAAGGACAGATTGAAAGCTAGTGCTACAAAAGATTAATTACATTTAAATTAGGTTTTGTCTACACTGGAACTTCATCGGCAAAACTTCTGTCATTCAGGGGTGTTAACCCCTCTCCCCCAAACAACAAAAGTTTAACCGATGAAATGTGCTGTTGAAGAGGGCCGGCTGTCTCCTGCTGACAAAGCTGCTGCTGCTCACGGGGGTGACTGTGTGAAAGTTTTTGTCGGCAGGAGAGCTTTCTCCTCTCAACAAACAGCAGCTACACTATGTGGCTTTTAATGGCATGGCTGCAGTGGCACAGCTGTGTCACTAAAAGCTGCGCAGTATAGGCAAAGCTTTATATAAGTCTGCTGCCATGGCCAGAAAAAGTGTGTCAGGGGAGGGGCAGGGTGATTGAGTTGTAACTGAATATAAAGTGTTTTATTCTGAAAACGTGGAACAATTCTTGTGGGATAAATAAATAAAACAAATCAAAGAGGAGTGAACACATGTGGTGTTGCATATTGGAGAGAAAAAATTATTTAACTTAATTTAAAATGTCAAATCAAAGAGCATAAAGGAGGTATAAGGGTCCTTCTCAGATAAAAGTTAGTGGTAACAAAACTACTAACAGATGATTTTGAAACTGGAGTGGCAGACAGACAGACTATACATAGAACTATGACACTTATCACTGTATCCCAAATGAGAGACACAGAAAGAGCCATAAGGCTGAAGCATAGTACAGGCTGGATGCTGAAACAAACCAACAAACCAACAACAAACCAGCAATGCTGAAGCCAAACAATCAAACTCTTACCCAAACCAGATTAACAAACAAAAAGAATTGTCTGGATGACTTTCAAAAAGTCAGACATGAGCTGCAAACCTGAAATTCCAGCAGCTTTAAACCATGTGGGCTGACTCCCCCCAGTGAGCTGACCAATAGGGGTATCCAGCACACAATGGACTTAAAAATCTATTTTTTCAGGCCAGCTCATGCTTCAAGTGACAGCCTAGTATGCACCACTCTGAAGGTATGCCAGCTGCCATAGAAACCCTCTGGCAGTATGGAGCTGGCCTAATGATCTCAATTAAATAATGTATTGTTTTCTTTTTATGGGAACACAAGCAATAGCAAAAAAGAAGACAGGATCTCACCAGCTATATAAAGCTGGTCAGAGTTACACAATATTGGCTTCAGTAACAGCCTTTGAAATGGATAAAGATATACACAGAAATGGTGTGAATGTGTATTTCCAGTGATTAATTTCCCTGCTGCTTACAAATGGTTTATGTACATAAACACTCCTACCCCAACATGATTTCTAGGTTCAATAGGGTTTACCAGTTTATAAACTTTGGTTTATTTCCAAGATTTTCTTAAAAAGCTAATACAGTTAAGATAATACTGCTCAAATAAAATAATATTTTTTTCAGTACATACCAAAATCTGCTAGCTTTAGTTCTCCTTTCTCATTAATGAGTAGATTTTGTGGCTTCAGGTCTCGATGTAGCACCTTCCTCCTATGACAATAGGCCAAACCACGCAGAATCTGGTATAAAAATAGCTAAAAGGAAAACAAATTAAACTTTCAAAAATATTCATGGGCAAATGTGCAAAGCAGCATGTTACTCTTCCCGTAACAGCAGGTTTTAGGCCTTCAGCAATTACATGGCTATATTGTAAGCAAGACAAAAACCTTCTTACATAAGCAAGTCACTTTTCCATGCTAATATATTCTGAATATCATAACTATTGTTTAAAGATATAAGACCTATTTATGCCATTCAGCTACAACATTATTATGAAACACTTAGCACATCAAAGATTTTGAGAGTGATTTGCTCTATATAATAGAAGAGAATCAAGTGGCTATTTACTTTATAAGCATTAACTACTGCACTCTAAATGTCTTTTCATGTAATCCTCCCAATTACCATACTGATATTACCTTTTGCTATAGATCTCTCTCTTATAAATGCAACTCTCCTCCTGTACTCCAGCATGTAAAGTAAATTTATTTACTGTACAGAGGGAAAGTGACTACCAGAAGAAGCAATTAGGTACACCACCACTAAACATTAACGAATCAAAGAAATATAATTGAGGAAATTATGCTCCACCTGTCTGATTTTTTTTCCCCTTCGTTGTGTTTGCATCTTCATATAATCTGTCACCCCCTATGCTTCTTCCTCTTCCTTTGGGTTGGGAAGCCAGAAACAGTAGCTCCACATTCAAGGACAATAGTGCAAAGAGCAATTACCCACCCAAAACCCCCCAAAAAAGTCTAGGATTAAGCAGCCTTGTCAGTTCCTGTGGTATTACATAAACTAATACTGCTTTGCAATTATTTTACGTGTAGCATGCCTGTGTGAGAGCACGGTGCTTCTAGGTAACTACTTCTAGCACCAGTTGTCCCACAATCTTTACTCTGCTGAAGGTGAGTTAGCAGACAGAAGGTTACTGATTAGGAAATGTAGAGAGGACACTTGGGCAGAGCAGAAAGTCAACCAGCATGACAGATTCATCACTCATTAGTCCCTCACCTATTTATGCCTATATTGCTGGAGGGCTATAAATGGCCGCTAAGGCACTCACAGATAGTATAAAGAGGTTAGCTTCAAACTATAAAAACATACTGCAAGATCTTTCATCTCATGTTCATTTAAGATTTTTTTTAACATGTCCTCTTCATCTTTTTCAATCTCTCTTTAAAGTAGGTATGGGAATTTACATGAAATACTTTTTCCCTTCACTCTCTCCCAAAGAGACAACAAAGCAGGTTGATGTCTGATTTCTCTTCCAAAAGACATTAAAGCTAACACGGAAACAGAAAGAAACAAAACGACAAACAGTAATCAATGGCAATATCGAAACCCACAGTACTTCAACAAAGAAAGGACTTTACAATATAAAGTAAAGGCAAAAACAAGGGCAATAATTCTGCTGGAATGTGCACGAAACACATATAAACAAATGTTATTCTTGTACAGGATGTCATCATCCACAATTCTGCCACTAACTATTGTACAAATATCAAACCAATTTTCCTGCCTGTGTGCACATGCATGGTTTTGTTTCTATTTTTTAGGACAACCACTTGCAAAGTAACAAAGTACACTTCTTGCATCTGAAGAAATGTCTTTTTATCCATGAAAGCTTATGCCCAAACAGATCTGTTAGTCTTTAAGATGCCACCAAACTCCTCATTGTTTTTTCAAAGTACACTGAAGTTCAATTTTGACAGGAGTAGAAATATTTCCCAAATATCTTCAATGAACAGTTAGCATCCTCTACACAAATTACATACAGTTAAATAATTAAACTGACCGAAGTCCAGCATAAACCATACCACGGCTGGGCAACACTGTTACCTCAGCTTCAGTTTCACCTGTTTTCCCTTCTCACTCCGATGCATTTCAAAATAGTGTTCTGATTTCTTGGGGCTTGGTTTACTAAGCTACTGTGCAAAATAATATGAACAGTTCCTTTGGCCTTCCCAACTACAAGTGGTTCCTTCCCAAGTCCCTTTAACACACAGTTCTTTTCTGTTTCACAGTATTTGGTTCAAGAGAATAAGGTTCTTTCCCTGCTCCTACTATTACTTGGCTCTTTTCCAAGTGCAACACAGTACCTCTAGCCTTTCCCTAGGCTCCATCCACAGCCCTTCCGATAGCAGTCTTTTGTCCTCTGGAACATGGTTCTCTACAGCCCTCCTTTCTAGGACTTGCAGTCCTCTTCCTTTTGGTACAAGATTCTCCACAGCTTTCCTTCCAAGGGCTGTCCCTTGAAACTTGGCCAACCACCCTCATGACTCTATTGCAAGAGAGTCTTTGTGCTCTCTGAAGATCTCTCCTTTGAATGAGCTACTGGCTTCTTTTTTATCTTATAGCTCCACCACGTGAATGTCAATTGGTCCCTTCCATTGCACAGAAGGACTTAGCTCCATGTTGGTCATGCAGTCATGCTAGAGTAACCATAAGTCTCAGAATGCCTGATCTACATTACACAGTTAGGCTGATGTAAGCTACTTTGTGTTGATCTAGCTGTGGAAGTAAAGAAGCCAGCAAACGTTTTCTTTATGCTGATTTAGTATCACTACCGCCATGAATGATGTAGAGTCATGGCTGATGTAATTAGGTTGATGCTCTGCCAGTGTAGACACTGTGTTGCTTATGTCGACTGGCACTGGCTTTCAGGAGCCATCTCACAATGCCCTATACCAACAATACAATCAACACTAGTGCGCTCATTGAGGATGCACAGCACCAACATAATGAGCCAAGTGTGCACAAACACAAGCGATTTAATAACAGTGGTTGCTTTGTGCGAGCGTAAGTTAGGA
This sequence comes from Dermatemys mawii, assembly GCA_007922305.1. Taxonomy (NCBI): domain Eukaryota; kingdom Metazoa; phylum Chordata; order Testudines; family Dermatemydidae; genus Dermatemys; species Dermatemys mawii. The sequence continues at coordinate 67,636,506 of ML677341.1, forward strand.
CAACATACTTTTGTAGTGTAGACGTGGCTTAGGTCTTGGAACAGGACATACCTGTCCTTAAAGGGGACACACTGTTCTGTTAAAAATCTTATTTCCCCAATAGGAAAATATTTTAAAAAGAACACAACTTTTACTAAAGCTATGTTTGAGTCATTAAGCTTTTCAATAGGACTGTATCTATTATAATCAGAAAGAGCAGTTGTAAGCAACTGAGTTGTAAGTTCCCTGTGGTTTTAAAATCAGAACAAAAAATGTTTGAAATAAATCATCATCATTAAAAAACAGTCACTCACCTTTACATTGTGCATACTCATGATGTTACCACAGTCATCCATGTACTGCTTTAGGTCCTTGTCCTGTTGAAAAAAAAACACCCCTGCTGTTTAATATAAAACAGTTTCTTGGCAGAAAATTGAGCTTTTGAGTCAATGGAATTTTTCATAAAAAGTATCTGTCTGCTGTGGAGAATTTTAAGTTTTCACCAAATTAAAAAAAAAAATTAGAAACCCAAAGAGAAAACTTTTTCTCCCCACAAAGAAAGTAAAAGCATTCTGTGCAGAAATTCTCCCCAAATATTTTCAGATCAGTTCTAATTATACTACGTTTCATATTTTCCTCCAAAGGCACTATATGTTATGTTAAATTTTATTTATTACTCATTCTTTTTATTTGGAAAAGAATTTAGTTTTCATGAATTCTATGCACTACACCTTTAGATGTTCCATCACAGTTTGCATAGATGTGATTAGAATAACTTGAATAAATGTGTATGTAATATGGAGTGAAAAAAGCTAAAACAAAACATGATTTATCAATTTGTATCATGCAGGAAAGTGTCTTAGGTGTCTAACTATAAAGTTTGAAAATGCAGCCCATAAAATTTAACAGCCCTGTTTCATTAGAAATGCAAAATAGTTATTTCTATACTATATTGTTTTACAGCACCTGCAAGTATGGTAGGTGCCTCATAGTACCAATATCATTCAACATAATACTGCAATTATTTTATTCTCTGTCCACTTTCTTCTACAATCCATAATCTTAGTTTAAGTGAGCATTTTGGTCCAGAAGTATAAAGAGGTGGCAAAATTTGCAGATGATATAAAACTACTCAAAATAGTTAACTCTCAGACAGACTTTGAAGAGCTACAAAAGAATCTCTCAAAACTGGATGACAAAATGGCAGATGAAATTCAATGTGGATAAATGCAAAGTAATGCACATTGGAAAACAATCGCAACAATACATATAAAATGATGGAGTGTAAATTAGCTTTAACCAGTCAATGTTCAGCGGCAGTCAAAAAGTGAACAGAATATTGGGCATCATTAAGAAGGGGACAGAAAATATCAAACTGCCTCTATATAAATCCACGGTACGCCCGCATCTTGAATAGTGTGCGCAGATGTGGTTGCCCCATTTCAAAAAAGATATATTAGAATTGGAAAAGGTTCAGAAAAGGGCAACAAAAATGATTAAGGTCATGGAATGACTGCCATATAAGGAGAGAATAATAAGACTGGGACTTTTCAGCTTGGAAAAAAGACAGGGGGATATGATGGAGGTCTACAAGATCATGACTGGTGTGGAGAAAGTAAATAAGGAAGTGTTATTTACTTCTTTTCATAACACAAGAACTAGGGGTCACCAAATGAAATTAATAGGCAGTCAGTTTAAAACAGATAAAAGGAAGTACACTTGACTCTCGCTAGAACACGCATTTATATAATGCAAATTCTGATAGAATGTGGTTACAGATCCCAAATTTAGTAACGGTCATTTATTTTCATTGTAATGTGGTCCCTGCTAGAAAGTGGGACTTAGCATGGATCCTAAATCCCTCGTTCTAGCGAGAGTCCAGTGTATTTTTTCACACAATGCACAATCAACCTGTGGAACTCCTTGCTAGAGGAGGCTGTGAAGGCCAAGACTATAACAGGATTCAAAAAAGAACTAGATACATTCATGGAGGATAGGGTCCATCAATGGCTATTAGCTAGGATGGGCAGGGATGTTATCCCTAGCCTCTATGTGCCAGAAGCTGGGAATGGGCAACAAGGAATGGATCACTTAATGATTACCTGTACTGTTCATTCCCTCTGGGGCACCTGGCATTGGCCACTGTTGTAAGACAGGATACTGGGCTAAATGGACCTTTAATCTGACCCACTATGTATGTTCTTAATAATTACCTATAAGCCAGACCTGTACCAAGCATGTTATGACAATTTCTGTGAATTTTATGTCTAACAACATTACTAGCTTTCTGTGAAACATGCGATTTGCTTCCATGTTACACTGGATTATATGTAGGAAAATATTATGATGACAGAATAATATTAAGTCCTTCATTTATTTATTTTTTTAAAATGCACAACAGAGTTAATTGTGTTTGTGTTTCTTTAGGCAGAAAAAAACCCCAAGAGTTTCTAAACAGATCCATTAAATGTAAAGCTTTATTATTGTTCTAATGCTTACCAGGTACTCAAAGACGAGAGTCAAAGATTTGTCTGTGTGAACAATATCATGTAAAGTAACAATATTTGCATGCTTTAGGTCTTTTAATAATGACACTGCAAAAGAGAAAAAAGAAAATTAAACCTTAAGGATAGGACTTGAGGGAAAACTAAAAAGCAAATGTTATTACTAATTAATCCAAATTTATGAGTTATTTGTTTAATTTCAATGGAATTTAAATAACTTAGTTTTCAAAATTTAAAATTTCATAAAGCATTAAGTTAACTCAATCATTTACCCAGGAAAATTTCTAAAAACACCACAAGTTCGTCTATGGTACACTGTGAAGCAGTCAAAACCACATACTACTGAACTGCAAAGTTATAATTACTTCCTACTCTATACGGATGGGCAGTATTCCAGGCACAAGTTAGTCATGTCATACTATACTCTAAACTCCTGTAAGTTGTTTACTTCTGTTATAATAAACAGTAAATTATAAAAGCCTCAATAATTTCTAGCACTTAGCAAAGCTCCATTTATTCGAGAACACAATTACAGTCCATGAAATAAATGCATTTGAAATTTGAGTCTCAAAATTGCAACTCAATTAATTTAACTTGATTGCGGTACCCCATATCTTAAATAGTGTCAGTTACTGTAATCAATTCGTTGACCAAACTGTGGAATTTCAGTTAATAATATATTTTAAATAAAGAGAAAAAACATTTTTCTCACCTTCTCTTATGGCTGTGCATGGTGCTCCCTCTTCATGTTCAAGTCGGATTTCTTTTAGAGCTACCAGGTTCTCTGTCAATTTACTTCTTCCCTTATATACTGTTGCATAAGTACCCTGTGTGGTATGAGGAAAGGAACACACAAAAAATGATCTTTTATAGGAAGTGCAATATATACACATACACAACACCTACCCCAAACAAGAGTCATGACAGGTCCTACAACTTGTTTCATTTTGGTAGCATCAGCTTCTGGAAATGACTTTACAATTTATTGTTTCCTTTTTGGGTGGCGGGGGCGGGACACAAGCATAACTGATCAATGACTTTCAGACGCAGACTCTGATTTTCAGAGAGTCTGAGTGCTCTCAACCTTGGATGAAGTAAGTGGAAGCTTAAAGTTTAGAACCTTCTAAAAGTCAGGCCCAAACCTTTTAAGACTCTGTCAAGGAAATGCAAAAGCAGCTATCATAAAAAATAAAAACACGCTTACTATACATTCAAATTCACAGAAGAACAGGAACAGGACAGGTAAAACAAACACAATTTTTCATTTTTGCTCATATAATGGACAGTGAGTTATTAAGCTCATCTTTTGGTATTTGCTTCATTAGTCCAATACAAGCTTCAAAAAATGCCCAGTAAATATGTGTTACATAATTATACAGGTTACTGGAGAAGATATTCCTTTTCAGCAGATTGCTACAATCGGCTTATATTAAATATCAAAAATAAGGTACAGTATCATCTCAGGCAACATTATACGTCCTATATTGTTCATTACACTATAGAGTAATTAAAGTGAAATACATTTTCACAAAGATATATATAATTACATCAGGTTATAGAGCCTCCAATATAAAAAGGAGGTGAATTAAATGACAAGCATTTGGAGAGGGCTGAAACATTGCACTCAAAAACAGAGGATTCATAATTGCAAAGTCAAGTAACATAGTATATCACATATACAAACAACATGCAAAAGTACACATAACAGTCATTTGTATCTAACTGCTAAACAGGTAACACAGGCCTTCATAGCAACTGTTCACAGAGGATTTTCTAATCGAGCTTTGCTTTTCCCAAGCTCTATGAAGCTTTGTTTGGTTTGGTGGTGGTGTTTTGTTGTTGTTTAGTTTTTGGTAACAGTATGCATATTAGCATATGTATACAGACAAGTTGAGTGATAGTGACATTGCTTTGCGTATTGACATATATGTTCAGCTTATTGAAACAGCTCTATCAAATATGTAGGTACAATGTAGTTCGACTTTAAAACCAAAGGCAACATACATAAGTTTCAAGTAAAGAAAGCATATATTATTGTCAAAATGATAATCACTGCTGAAGAGAATTATACAAACCTCTCCAAGCTTTTCCAATTTGATGTAAGTTTCCATTTTCCCAAATCCAATTTCTGACTGTAATGCAAGCAAAAAGATGACACATTTTTTAGTATAAACATAAAAATTAATCAGGAGCAGTATTGTACTGTATATATCACTTATTCAACCCTGATGTGGCCGTCTGGCCAAAAAGTTTGCCCACCCCTGCTCCAAGGAGATAGTGTAGATGTTCTAGCAGTTGTGGAAATATGTTAATAGTCATTACTTACCCAGTTTAATGCATGTTGCATTAAACTCTTTTTTGAAAGTAGTCTGAGTTTAGGCTACTGTTTATAAAGATCAAATGCTATCCAGCATTCTATCAGAGTAAGACAGAGTAAGAACAAGCAGTTCTCTAGCATTAATTAAAATCCACCACTTGGCTAGAGGAGAGGGTGGATGATGTAGATATGTCAGGACAGATATTCAACAATATTCATGGCTTGCTTGCCTAGATGGTTTGACACCAGTTGTGGTATACTTTAGTGGAACAACACTAAAGAAAAAAACTACAGCGAAAGAGTATTTAAACATAGTGAGCTTTCATTTTTCTTTCCAAGGGTGCGTAGGCTATTTACTAATTGTAAATTAGTTTTGCTGTAATATAATTCTACAAATCAAGACATATATGCAGGTTTGAAAATTCTATTTGAAGCCTCTTAGTTTAATAGAAGATGTACTGAAGGTATCCGAGGACATTATATTATTGCATTCACGGTACTGTATTTGTCAATACATGTTAGTATAGTAAATGAACTATTACACAAAACTATTAAAATTTTGCAATAATGTCAGTGTTGCAATTTGAAAGAGACACAGTCAGGTCAAAATTCAATCAATCTTTATATTTTTTTAAAATTTCTACTAATCCTTGAACATATATTGGTTTCCAAAACAAAGAATGTAACAGATGTAAATTGTAATTACTACTCTCCAGGCAACCTTTCAGTCACAGGCCCAGAGAACTGGGTTTCATTTCATTTCAGGAGAGCAGTGCAGACTGAGGGAGCGGAAGGACAAGGCAGCATGTGCGTGCCCACAAACCAAAATACAGCTGGCAGGTTTCATTTTAGACCTAGTAGCCCTGACAACATCTTTAAAGTACAGAAAAAACCCCTCAACAACAACAACAAAACACCTCAGACAAAAAAACCCCAACACTTCCACAATCAATCTCCACAAGGACTTGAAGAGATGTACCATCTCAAAAACACAATATATTCATTAGAGGGCACTGTTTTTCTTACTTCCATTCTAGAATGCAGAGGGCACTCTAGACTGCTTTAGAGCTAACATGTAATAAGTATGAATTTTAGACGCAGAGAAAAAAATAAGACTAAATATTATAATCCAGGCCTTCAAAGTTCACTGCAATACGCTGTTGCCTCAGAAAAGTGAAAGTTACCATGGGACGGTATTGCTCAGATGTAATAACAGTAAGTCCAAAATACTCAAATAAATAGCTAATGATCTAAAAAGTATTGAAACAATTATTTATTTAAACTTAGTGCATTGTCAGAGCTTTCAATATTTATCAACACTTTGACTGATTTATCCTTTTTGTTTTAATACTGTTGATGTATAGAACATGTACCACAACAGAGTTTGAGTCCACATATTGAATTTCACTTTTCTGGGAAAATAGGTCACAAAACATTCATGGCTTTTTAATATATATTAATTTGGAAAGATGGTGTTTATAGCTAAATAAAGGTACTACATAGTTAATTAAATCAACTCAGCAGACACATTTAGATATTTTCACATCTACATATTTTATACTTTATTAAAGAAGAATGTTCTTGCAAGCAAATTAATAAAATCAGCAAATAGAATTTATAAAGTTGTTCAATTTCTCTCTTTCTTTTTTATGCTTAAAAATGCTTCTGATAATGGCCTCGTTTAAAATGGGATAGAAACTTTCATATCTGGGTCAATCAAAATCCAACCTAGATCAGTAATGAATGAAAAGTTATTACTTTCCAGATGGCTTATGTTAAATTAAGTAATAGTCCATTTCCTAGGAGATAGAACTATAACTCAAGTCCAATTCAAATGGTAACACCTACAATAATTATACCACAATTATAAACACATAGCTCTCCCTCACAAAAAAAATACATTTAAAAAAGCAGCAATCTAAATATAATTTTGCATGCTTTATTTGAATTGGTTTGTTAACTAACCTTGAATCTATTTTTTTAAAATAAAACAAAAACCTAGAACAACATGTCAACATAACAGAGGGAAAAGGAGAACATTTGTTATCACCATATTTACCAAACTCCAAAAGAACACGTGTGTATGTGTTTGTTTGTATAGCAGTCATTAGTATCTAATTGCTGAACAGGTAACAAAGATCTTCATAGCAACTGTTCAGAGAGGACTTCCTGGTGGAGTTTTGCTCTTCACAAACTCTTATGATTAAAAAATGTGAGTATGTTCTCCCCTTAGGTTGCACTAACTTAGGGAATTGCTATACTTGCAGATTTAGAGCACCGTGAGTTAAACCAGCCCTTGGAGAGCACAACAGGGAAACCGCTGCAGAATGTTCACACTGTCAGCTGCAAGTGCACTGGTGTGGCTACATTTGCCTCAGCATTGGGAGCATTGCATTATGGGCAACTATCCCACAGAGGACCTCTTCCTATTCTGGTGCTGTGGCTTGTGGGAAGGGGGCAGAGGTGTGGGGCATTCTGGGCCTATCCCAATACCCCCGATGCATCACTTCGCATCCCAGCGATCCCTGTGTTTCCATCCACATTTGGCACCATCTTTCAATGTTTTTAGTACTGTGTACTCTATCTTCCCTTTCGGTCTGTGAGAATAGATCCTGAAGTGCTGAGGAACATGTTGATGGGTCTCGCCAGGACGTCACGAGTGTCAGTCAAGTTACTCCTTAAGCTACAAACTGACAGTGAAGAGTCCGACAATTATGTCAACTCGCTTAACGCATATGACACGAGATTGCTTGTGGCTTTCACGGACATGCTCACCACAGTGGAATGCCACTTTTGGGCTCAGGAAACAAGCACTGAGTGATGGGATCACATAGTCATGCAACTCTGGGATGATAAGCTGTGGCTGCAGAACTTCTGGATGAGAAAAGCCACTTTCATGGGACTGTGTGATGAGCTCGCCCCTACCCTGCGGCGCAAGGACACGAGATTGAGAGCTGCCCTGACAATGGAGAAGCGGGTGGCTATTGCAATGTGGAAGCTGGCAACTCCAGACAACTACCGATCAGCCGCTAACCAGTTTGAAGTGGGAAAGTTGACTATTGGAATCATGTTGGATGCAAGTTTGCAGGGCCATTAATCAGGCATCCTGCTCAGAAGAACTGTGACTCTGTGTAATGTGCATGATATTGTGGCTGGCTTTGCACAAATGGGTTTCCTTAACTGCAGCGTGCCGATACATGGGACGCATATTCCAATTCTGGCACCAGCCCACCTAGCCTCCGAGTACATTAATTGGAACGGGTATTTCTCAATGGTTCTCCAGGCGCTTGTGGATCACCGGGGTCGTTTCACTGACATTAACGTAGGCTGGTCCAGAAAGGTGCATGATGCATGCATATTTCGAAACATTGGCCTGTTCAGGAAGCTCTAAGCCGGGACTTTTTTCCCAGACCAGAATATCACCACAGAGGAAGTCGAAACACCTATTATGATCCTTGGAGACCCTACTTTACCCTTTAACGCTGTGGCTCACGAAATCCAGGGAGCCCTGACAGCAGCAAGGAGCAGTTCAACAACAGGCTGAGTTGGTGGAATGTGCTTTTGGCTGTTTAAAGGGCTGCTGGCGCTGTCTGCATGGGAACCTGGACCTGGTCGACGACAACATCCCCGCAGTTATATCCATGTGCTGTACCTTCCATAACATTTGTGAAGGGAAGGGTGAAAGCTTCACTGAGGCATGGGCCTTGGAGGTTCAACACCTGGAGGCTGAATTTGAATAGCCAGAGAGCAGGGCTACTGGAGGGGCCCAGCATGTGGCTGCAAGGATTAGGGATGCCTTGAGGGAGCAATTTGAGACTGAAAGCCAGCAGTAATGTTTGGTGCCCTGCACGGAAGTGAAGAGGAGTGGTTCCAGTGTTAACAGGAATCTGTGTTTGCTACACTGACTTGTGTGTCTGTTGCTTTCCGGGACTAAGGTATCTTTTACTTAATGCAATAATAAAGAACGTTTTCAAAGCCAAAAAATCAATTTATTGAAAAGAAAATTCATTTATTGAAAAAAACCACAACTGCCTGGGAAACAGAAAGGGAAAGGAGGTGGGGTCGGGAATGGTACAATCACAGATTTGCGTGTGTCTTGTTATCATACTCGGCCTTCCTGTCTGTAGTGCTGTGCAGTGAATGCTGCATTTCTAGCTGGCTAAAATACATGGTGATGGGGGATGAGTGCAGTGGGTGAGGGTCGTAGTTTGCAGGCCTGGGTGGTGAAGCTACAGGTGCTGGAGGCAGCTGGTGACGATAAGAACCCAGATGCTGGGAAAAGTGCATTGGAGGTCACATGGGGCCACAAAGGAAAGAGTTGTGGGACAAGGGCTGGGGAGGGGCAGAAGTGCTCTGACTGCATTGCTATAAACGCTTGTATCGAGTATGCTTGGCGCTCCATAATGCTTTGGTGCTGGCGACCTGCAGTTTGTTGGCGGACCCTCCTTTCATTCTCCTGACACTCCTGCACTTTTCGATTTTCATAAAGGGACTGCTGCATTACTTCATGCCCTTTTTGCTTCTACATGGCAGCTTCCTAATTCTTTGGAGTCTTTTGGCCAGTGATAACAAGAACGGCTGAGATCTCAAGGTTGTATCTGTAATGCCAAAATGCAATACTTAACAGAGGCAGCATTGTTCACACCAGACAGCGCAATAATTCGTCTGTACTTAAAGTAGAAAAGCACAGTCTACACAGTAGCAGAAATTGCCCGTCCCAAAGCAAGAGCACATAACCCACAGGAGCCCCAAAATGGGGAATAAGCACAGAGGCAAGGAGGACTGATGGTTTCACAGCTGTACTGTCCTCTGGGCTTCTGTGCCTTGGGGAGAGCCAAAAGCTGCAGGAGCCCCTATACTGAACACCATTCCCACATTATCTACAGCAGTTCGTCCTGGAAGATATCTCGCTGCTGAGTGTGACCTGGGAAGCAAGGAAGGATCTTCTACTACAATACAGCTTCCACCCTGGCCCATATACAGCTTGCTTGTGTGCAGCAATGGTACCTCCGCCCCTTACAGCACAGTGGTGCAAACATGTTAGCCTTACTAAGACAAGGAGCACAGCAGCTCTGCCAAGGAACCTGCGCAAGCAGATTGCCCAGCTTCTGCACGAGACCTATGAAGAGATCACTGAGGCCAATTACTGTGATGAGAGAGAGAATATCAACGCCCTACTCCACCTCTAGGCATGTATGCAGCCCAAACCCTTCTCGTCCCAAGAGCTCACACCAAACAACTTCCTTCCCTAAATAAAAGCCGCTTACTGGGCACCTCCTTTGGTGTGTGTTCTTTCCCAAGCATCAGCCGCTGCGATTGGCTATCTTCCTCCTGGCTTGAGAACAGCTCCCAGCTGCATGCATCTAGAGCTGTCGGACTGTCCCCCTCCTCCTCAGCACCCTTGCTCCCGTTTTCTTCCTCCGCCTGCCTTGTTGAACTTGGCTTTGAAGTGTCCATGGTGGTCTTCGGATTGGAGGTGGGGTCACCCCCAACTATTGCATCCAGCTCTTTGTAGAAACGGCAGGTTTCAGGGGCAGCATCGGAGCAGCCATTTGCCTTGTGGGTTTTGTGGTAGGCATTCTGCAGCTCCTTCACTTTAACCGTGCACTGTATTGTGTCCTGGTCATGGCCCCTTTCCATCATGTCCCTTGATATCTGCCCGAAGGTAACGTAATTCCTACGGCTGGAGCGCAGCTGGGACCATACAGCTTCCTCCCCTCAAACACTGATGAGGTCCAGGACCACAGCATTGCTCCATACTGTGGATTGCCTGGCGTGTGGAGGCATGGTCACCTGGAAAGACATGCTGAGAGCATTCCACGCCTTGCTGAGCAAACAGGAAGGGGATTTTCAGAATTCCCAGAGAATTAAAGGGCAGGTCTGATGGTTGGTCACCCAAGGGTAGGGCAGTAGAGTTCAAAGTGATGACTAAAGTGGCTAGAACAGGCATTGTGGGACACTTATGGAAGCTGATCAGAGCACGTTGATAGACCAGGGCATCCACACTGGTGCCATGGCGCTCCAGCCTGGGTGTAACGAGAGTAATGTTTTTTTTCAAGGTGGATTACCAGGAGTGCTCCAGACGTGGAGTGAGAGCACTCTACATGCCTTGCCAGTGTGGACACATCACGAGTTAGTAGGGTGACTAGACAGCAAATGTGAAAAATCAGGACGGGGTGGGGGCAATAGGAGCCTATTACAAGAAAAAGACCCCAAAATCGGGACTGTCCCTATAAAATCAGGACATCTAGTCATACTATGAGTTAGGGCGCGCAGGGCTGCTTTAATGCGCTCTAACTCGCAAGTGTAGCCATGCCTTAAGGGATAAAACATGCACCACTGAAGTCAGTGGGAATTTTATCACTGACTTCAGTGAATGCTGGCTCTGGCCCTTAGTGAGGAATGATGGTGACAAAAGTCTGCAAAATGGAAATAAAGAAAATGGGTAGATAAAAATTTAGAGTTTCATCCTGAAAGTTACTGAGCTTTTCCATGAATATTAATAGGGAGTAAAGGGTGGTCAGCATCTCCTGGGTGCACTCATCACCTTGTAATCTCAAAGGAGAGTTAGATAATATATAACATGAAAATACATGAAAAAATAGAGATGAATGGAACTGACACTTTTCAAGTAGAACAGGTTTGTCTGGAAAGCAGAGAGAACAGGAACTTACTAGTGATGCTCTACGAGAACGTCGACTCATTGGTTGATCAAATGGTGGACTGTTTATCTGCAGCTTTTCTAGATATCCATCAGGTATCCTGATGTCTGCAGGCAGTGACAAGCGCTTGTTCAGATCCTGAAGAAATAAATAAATATTGTCAAAAAGACAAGTCAAGTCAGGGCTCGAAATTAGGTTTTGTTAAAACAAGTCTTTACAAAGATTATCAACTGAAGTATTTCTACAATTAAAAAGGAATCAAGGGAAACAGTTTGTGATTTTTTTAAAAATAGTATTCTCCTGTCATATTTATAACTCAAACACTTCAGCAACTGGCTAAGAAAGAAGATCCAGAAAATTCAGAAATTGATCCAGAAACAGACTAATTTAGCGTCACAGGAAATGCTGAACAAAACGTAAAAAGTAAACAAATACAAATGGTAAAAAGTCATTTAGATTTTTAAAATATTTTCAGTTTCAATAACTTGTGATGTAGAAAATAAGTAGACTCACGACTAGTAAGGAATTCTCTTTTCATAAAAACAATGAAATCAACAGTGTTCCTTATGGAGAATGAAGAGACCTCATACTTCAGAGCTTGCTCCTCTGTTTTTATGCTGTTAAATATTAAAGTAACTTAGAAATTAGTTTTCAGTCTCATCTGTTATGCTCCTACCTTACCAACATGCCAGAAAGAACCGCTTCAGCGAAATGGCCACCTCCCTCATTTGAATCATATGACAATTACAATTTAAAGTGTCAAAAATACATTTCCCAGTATACTGTGTTAAGCTCTCCTTACATTGTGAACTTTTAGAAAACAGAACTTTCGGCTTCAACGGGTAGTGATCCATGGCTCCATGTCTAGCTGGCAGCCCATATCAAGTGGAGTGCCCAAGGGTTGGTCCTGGGGCCAATTTTGTTCAATATCTTCATCAATGATCTGGAGGATGGTGTAGACTGCATCATCAGCAAGTTTGCGGATGACATTAAACTGGGAGGAGTGGTAAACACGCTGGAGGGTAGGGATAGAATCACAGAGTATCAGGGTTGGAAGGGACCTCAGGAGGTCATCTAGTCCAACCCCCTGCTCAAAGCAGGACCAATCCCTAACAAAATCATCCCAGCCAGGGCTCTGTCAAGCCTGTCCTTAAAAACTTCTAAGGAAGGAGATTCTACCACTTCCCTAGGTAACCCATTCCAATGCTTCACCACCCTCATAGTGAAAAAGTTTTTCCTAATACCCAACCTAAACCTCCCCCACTGCAACTTGAGACCATTACTCCTTGTTCTGTCATATGGTACCACTGAGAACAGTCTAGATCCATCCTCTTTGGAACCCCCTTTCAGGTAGTTGAAAGCAGCTATTAAATCTCCCCTCAGTCTTTTTCTTCCGTAGACTAAACAATCCCAGTTCTCTCAGCCTTTCCTCATAAGTCATATGCTCCAGGTCCCTAATCAATTTTGTTGCCCTTCTCTTGACTCTTTCCAATTTTTCCACATCCTTCTTGCAATTTGGGGCCCAAAACTGGACACAGTACTCCAGATGAGGCCTTACCAATGTTGAATACAGGGGAACAATTACGTCCCTCGATCTGCTGGCAATGCCCCTACCTATACAGCTCAAAATGCCGTTAGCCTTCTCGGCAACAAGGGCACACTGTTGAGACTTATCCAGCTTCTCATCCACTGCAACCCTTTTCTGGTGCTTTTCTGCAGAACTGCTGACTAGCCATTCAGTACCTAGTCTGTATGGGATTCTTCCTTCCTAAGTGCAGGACTCTGCACTTGTCCTTGTTGAACCTCATCACATTTCTTTTGTCCCAATCCTCTAATTTGTGTAGGTCCCTCTGTATCCTATCCCTGCCCTCCAGCATATCTACCACTCCCTCCAGTTTAGTGTCATCTGCAAACTTGCTGAGAGTGCAGTCCACACCATCCTTCAGATCATTGATAAAGATATTGAATAAAACCAGCCCCAGGACCGACCCTTGGGGCACTCCGTTTGATACCTGCTGCCAGCTAGACGTGGAGCCATTGATCACGACCCGTTGAGCCCAATGATCCAGCCAGCTTTCTATCCACCTTATGGTCCATTCATCCAGCCCATACTTCTTTAAATTGCTGGCAAGAATACTGTGGGAGCCTGTATCAAAAGCTTCGCTGAAGTCAAGGAATAACACGTCCACTGCTTTCCTCTCATCCACAGAGCCAGTTATCTCATCGCAGAAGGCTATTACGTTAGTCAGGCATGATTTGCCCTTGGTGAATCCATGCTGACTGTTCCTGATCACTTCCCTGATAGGATACAGAGGGACCTAGACAAATTAGAGGATTGGGCCAAAAGAAATCCGATGAGGTTCAAAAAGGACAAGTTCAGAGTCCTACACTTAGGATGGAAGAATCCCATGCACCACTACAGACTAAGGACGGAATGGCCAGGTAGCAGTTCTGCAGAAAAGGACCTAGGGATTACAGTAGATGAGAAGCTGGATATGAGTCAACAGTGTGCCCTGGTTGCCAAGAAGGCTAACTGTGTTTTGGGTTGTATAAGTAGGGGCATTACCAGCAAATGGAGGGACATGATCATTCCCCAGACTGGTGAGGCCTCATCTGGAGTACTGTGTCCAGTTTTAGGCCCCACACTACAAGGAGGACATGGAAAAATTGGAAAGAGTCTAGCAGAGGGCAACAAAAATGATTAGGGACCTGGAGCACATGAGTTATGAGGAGAGGCTGAAGGAACTGGAATTGTTTTGTCTGCAGAAGAGAAGAATAAGGGGGGATTTGATAGCTGCTTTCAAGTACCTGAAAGGGCGTTCCAAAGAGAATGGATTTAGACTGTTCTCAGTGATACCAGATGACAGAACAAGGAGTAATGGTCTCAAGTTGCAGAGGGGAAGGTTTAGGTTGGGTATCAGGAAAAATTTTTTCACTATGGGGTGTGAAGCACTGGAATGGGTTACCTAGGGAGGTTGTAGAATCTCTTTCCTTAGAGAGTTTTAAGATGAGGCTTGACAAAGTCTTGTCTGGCACAATTTAGTTGGGGATTGGTCCTGCTTTGAGCAGGAGGTTGGACTAGATGACCTCCTGGGGTCCCTTCCAACCCTGACATTTTAGGATTCTATGATTCCATTGTTTGCAGAGAGACACTAAAAAATCAGCAAGGATGAAACCCTTGAGCTAGAGAAGTGCCTTTTCATTGTCCTATGAAATTCCATTTGAGCTTGCCTCAATTATAAGCCCTTTTTTTAAAAAAAAAAAAATCACCATTTCCTTACTGCTGTTTGCATTGCACAGGAAGACTTCGGCAGCATGCCCAAATAATAACCAAACACCAACACTCTAAAGTGGCTTCACCCTGCCATCAAAGCAGCAGCTGCAGCCATAGCATTATACATTGTACTCGGAGTGTGTAGAAGCTGTTGGAGCACCTGGGGTGGGGAGCACAGGGGAGAGGACTAGACCAGTTGTTCTCAACCTTTCCGGACTACTGTGCCCCTTCCAGAAGGGTGATTTGTCTTGTATATTCCCAAGTTTCATCTCATTTAACAATATACTTGCTTACAAAAATCAGACTTAAAAATACAATACGCTATTACTGAAAAATGCTTGACTTTTTCATTTTTTCACTTAATTCTAAAATAAAGAATTTGGAATATAAATACATTTACATTTCAGTGTATATTATACAGAACACTATATAAACAAGTCATTGTCTGTATGAAATTCTGGTTTGCACTGACTTCGCTAGTGCTTTTTATGTAGCCTGTTGTAAAACTAGGTGAATATTTAGATGAGTTGATGTAACCCCTTGGAAGACTTCTGCGTATCCCAGAGGAACATATATCTCTGGTTGAGAACCACTGGACTAGACCAAGAGATCTAGGAACTAGCATACGGCACAAGCATTTCATTCTCCCTTCCCTGGCTTCTCCAGGAGCATAACATAGGGCAAATATTCTCCAGCTTCAAGGATCGAGGGGAGAAGAGATCTCAGCTGGGTTCCCCAACCACCTCCTAGATCCAGCACATAGAATTAATGGTCCACCATTTCCCCCTCTGAGATAACAGCCAACTCCTGCTGCCAGCTAACATAGTCCACTAGCTTAAGTGGTAGATGTCCATGCTGTAGGTGCAGAGTTCAATCCATGCTGATGATGCATGACACTATAATTTAAATATATTTCTTTATAGCTTTTTGTATACAATTACATTTAGAAAAAATAAGCTTTACATAATGTGTAGATCAGCCCATCTAATGAACTACTCTGGTGAACCACTAAATTAAATATTATGACTAGGTTTAAAGTTGGGATATTTTTATTACTAATCTACATTTGTATTGGTATGAGCTGAAATCTCGATAATGATAATAAAATCTCCTGCTTGCTTCTGGTGATTAGGGTCAATAAAATGTTTCTGTTTTTCTATATAGCACTGTACAGATGGGTTGCTGTATAACTTGGGGGAAGGGTGAGGCATTCAGCTTCACATAATGCCTTCTTGGCACTGGATTCTAAACAAGCCAAGATTTACCAATCATATTACCTGGAGAAGCAGCATCTTTTCATGAATTTAATTTTCCCATGCTTTCAAAATGTCACCTTCCATAATCATTATATTCAGTGTACTTAGGTTTTTCAGAAAGTCAAGTAATCATTCAACAGATAGTGTCTCATACTGGTTAAGAGAGAGGCTGGTTGTCAAATTATTTTGAATTACCCTACAGACTTTATGAAAGTAAGGCTGAATATTACTATCGTCAGTGTTCTTTTATGACTGGTTTCCTATTAAGTGATGCTGGTTGAACAGCATATATCTTAAACTGTAGACCAGGGCATCTGAAGTGGTAGGCCACAACTCAGCAGTTGGTGCTGGGAAGGCATTCTCAGCTAGTTTCATTCTATCAGCCGAGAGGGGAAGAAAAGCAGAACTATTGTTGCAATCCTTAAATCCAAGCAGGAGTTTATGCAGAGGAGGGAAGCAGCTCTCTCATGCCTGCTATTGCTGTTCTACTGCCACTGAAACAAAGAAGTTTTCACTCACCCTCTATTTTCTTTCTCTTCCTACATAGCACTCTCCTTCAGAGCACAGAAACTGGTGCTTCACATACAGTTATGCAGCTTTGAAGCAGCTTTGCCAAACCCACAGAGCTAAGATTTGCGTGAGAAAGAGGGAGCAGACATCCCACCATATAGCCCACCTCCAGTATCTCTCACAACACCTCCCAATACTTAGCAATTGTTCCATCAGCATTCACATGTAGAGCTGTCTCTAATGTTTTAGTTCACTGGTAGTTCCACGCCCCCCCTCCTCCACCGCTCCCAGCTCCCTCTCCAATTCAGTTCTGTTCAAACCAAAACTGAAATTTTTTAGAATTTTTGGCAAATCAATAAAGCGTGCTCATTTCATCCAAAAATATTTTGTTGCCAGGTATTTTTGAAGAGCTTGATTCACAAAAGGAGGAGATGGTGGTAGTGCCTTCCCTAATAACTTTGCTCCTAAGGGAATTCTGCACCAAAAAAAAAAATAAAATAAAATAAAATAATAAAATTATACGCCAAGCATCCCCATGCACACAATATTTTAAAATTCTGCATATTTTATTGTCAATAAATGTTGAGGCTCCAGCATAGCAGTGGTGAACACAGGCCACTAGCTGCACAGACGTCAGAGATCACTCTACAGCCCCCACTCCAGGACTTGGAAGGAAAGCTGCACCCGATCCTGAGACAGCGCAAGGGCAATGCACTCCCCCGAAACACCCCAGGAACCTTCCACTCCACGTCAGGCACACCAAGCTAGCAAGTGAGAGGAACAGATATGTACAACCAATCTGGATGCAGGCAAGCAGGCTCAGCCCAGCAGGATCCATGTGTGCAAGGGCTTAGGATGTGGGGATCCAGGTGTAGGGTGAGAGGATTCTGTGAGAGGCAATCTAGGTGCGAGTGGCTCAGTGGTGGCCTGTGTGTGTGTGTGGGGGGGGGGGGGTCCGGGTGCCCCAGGGGCTTACTGGGGGCAGGGGGTGTACAAGGGGAATGGGACTCTGCAGGGCAGGCGAGATGAAGGTGGTTCGGGGGGGGCAGAGGGAACAGGTGCTGGAGGAGTAGGACTTGGCGGTTAGGGGTCTGAGTGCAGCTGGTTGGGGCTGTGGGGTGGGTGTGGCAGGCTTGTCAGGGTAGTGAAGGTGCAGAAGGGGTGGGATTTGGAATACTGCAGGCTTAGTGGGAGATGGTGGTCTGGGTGTAGGGAGCGAGGTTCAGTGGGGTGGGGATTTGAGTGTGGGGAGTCTTGGGGAAGGGGAGGGTTTTGGGTGCGGAAGCTTGGCTGGTATGGGGGTGGGTCCAGATGCATGGGGGTTTTATGGACAGGGCATCAGTTCTCCATTTAGTGACCACCACCCCCGGAGGCTGAGGAGAAAGCAGGGAAGGAAGTGGGGTTTGGCTGAGGATGCAGAGCTTCCAGCCTCTCCTTGCAGTGGAAGAGGAAGCTAGCAGCTGAGCCCGGTGCTGGGTACGAGCCACCAGTCAGGGCATCCGCAGCCCCCTCAAGTGATTTACCTCTCCACCAGCTGCTCCAGGCACTTGAAGCGATGTGCCCACATTGCTGGAGAGGCACACATGACCAGTCTTGTGGCGTTACTTTGCTTCCCCTTCAGAAAGTCATTGTTTTGCGGGGAAGCAAAAAAAATCTGCGGGGGACATGAATTCTGTGCACATGGAGTGGCAAAGAATGCCCCCTAGGAGTACTTAACTTTTAGCCAGTGGTTTAGGGCATTCAGCCAGGATGGGGAAGATCAGGATTCAACCTCTTCCCTCCCCCCCCACCCCTCGTGACACACACACACGCACTCCCCTAAAGGAGAAGAGAGCTGAACATGATTTTCACATTACCAGGAGAATGTCGAAACCACCTGTCCATAGAGTCATTCTTTCTCTGGCTCAATGACTATTAAGTATATCATACAAAGCGGAACTGCTTCAACTACTAAAAGTTATAAGGAAGATAGGGGAGAGGCTTTCCCCAGAGACCTCTTCCATATCCTGGCCAACTGTCCAGCCACTGGGCTAAAGTCACAAGGGGGATGCCGTCACCATTCCATTTTGTGAATGCCACCAAAGTCCACTTGTGATCTAGACACTTGATCTTGTGACCTCTAGAAAGGAAGTTTTTTTTGTTTGTTGGTTGGTTTTTTGCACTGAAACTATTTAGTGAATTCATGTCAAATTTATGAATAGCTTCAGGTCCACTGAAATTGCATTTTTCAGCAAATTAACTATTTGTCCAAAAAACTTCACACCGCTCACATCACAAGCCCAGCATCCACTAAAAACGGATAGTTTTTTACTCGGGCACAAATCTTACAGTATTTTGCAGATGTCAAGGATTGTAGGATGATTATTTGACTAAATTTTGGATCAGAGGACCTAAAAAGATTAACAACTACTTTTGGAGGCTATTGTAAGAACTTGAAACAAAATACTTCAGTGAAGTAATTACAAGAACACACCTACAGAAAACTTTTAAAAACTTTCTCTTCTACCCCCCTTCCCCATTTTTAACCAGGAGCTACGAGACTCTTAGGCTCAATGAACTTAAACTGTGACCTTTAAACTGATTTACAGTGTGCCGACAATATAATACAGGTAGTGTGGGTTTGTAAGTAAGTACTCTTGTGAAGGCTAACAACTGACTCAGACAGAAAAATATCAATACAAACAAAAAACCTCCCTCTCTTATACACATAAGTCCCTAAACAGCAAATTTTTCTAAAAGTGACCAAAAATATGCTTTTTAAAAAATTTTTGGACTGTGGCTTTTTATCTGTACATGGATTTTGTGTAATGAAATCTGTATCCAATCAGTAAGTAAACAATTCTAAGGTAGGGGAGAATAAAAATACCTTTATTTTCTTCTGTTTTTAAATCACAATTATCTATTAAGAATACATTATTTTGATGTTTATGTGTGATGTTGCAAGATACTAAATAAAAGTAAATTCCTACTCAATATGTTAGACTTCCAAAAGCAAATAAAAAAAATCATATTTCTCCTTCTTTTGTGATGATAGAATTGCTGTAGCAAGTTTTAAATAATGTATGAGAAGATCAATAGCTACATTCTGGATGCTAAATAATCACTGCCTTAATATTTGCTCTACTTTTTTAATTTTATTGCCCCCTTCTTTTATTAACAACAGGGGGACTGATGATTTTTTCTATGTTCTTTATAATTCTGAGTACCTTAATTATGTTCCTTAAACTTATTTCCATTACACAATGTTAAAACAGTTTTAGTCAACTCCCATCATACAAGTTGCACTCTCTCTAACTTATTTCACATCCTCTCTCTTCAGCTTTTGAACTTTTTCTATAATTTTGAAGGTAAGACAACCAGAATTTGACATCCTGTTCTAGGAAGGATAAATGAATTTATGTATTTATTTATTTTTGAAGTAAGATTCATCTGATCTTAGAGTACTTTAAAAGATGGTAGTAGATGACTCCATCTACACAGAGAGCATAGAAATATTCTCAATTCATTTCTAACTCCCAGACTCTCAGTATTCAAAATTTTAGGTTTCAGAGACAAGATGTAGATCAGAGGTTCTCAAACTGGCGGTCAGGACCCCTCAGGGGGTTGCGAGGTTATTACATGGGAGAGTCGTGAGGTATCAGCCTCCACCTCAAACTCCGCTTTGCATCCAGCATTTATAATGATGTTAAATATATTATAAAGTGTCCTTAATTTCTAAGGGGGGGTCGCACTCAGAGGGTTTCTATTTGAAAGGGGTAACCAATACAAAAGTTTGAGAACCATTTGTAAATTATGAATGCTGTGTATAAAATGAAAAATCTTCACCTCAGATTAGAAGGTTAATATAATGGCATTTTCCTTGCATGTCACCTTTAACTAACTTCAATCTGTATGCCAGCTATTGTTGCTCAAAGATTATAGTTTTTCAATTATGATTCTTCCGAAACTATCCTTAGGGATATTTTATCATTGAACAAGTCATACATGCCAGTAAGCCTGGTTTTCAACCAGGTTAGCTGTTAAGAACAGATCTGCTATATTTTATCATTTTTTTTTTAATAAAGAAATACTGAATTATGTTCGTTGCAGTGTTTTAACAATTCTTCTCAGTTTCCAGCCCTGCATACCTTAACAGCTCAACTTAAAATGTTAAATTACTTTTTGACTTTTCTGTAAATTCAGTTTAATTCTATTTTCTTGCAGAACTCAAACAAATCTACATAGCCTGATCTGGTATCAAGATGAGGCGCCACTGATAGTCTTATTACAGACAAGTAGCGCTTAGTCTAATTTTGCTTTAAATGGTCAAGCTGAGGAACATCTTAGATTATGTGGCTCTCAGCCCAAATAATAAATTCAGAAGCATTGGCTGATCATGAACAAAAAAAGAAGAAAATGTGTTCACTACAGATTGATTGTACTTTTAAAGAAAAATCTTAGTCTCTAACGTGCCACAAGCCTTCCTCTTCTTATTTACGGATACAGACTAACATGGCTGCTAATCTTAAACCTCTCAAAAGATTGTCACTTAAGTTTGTTAGATGGCAAAGTACTGGCCAACCAGAGCATGTATTTATGCAACCATAAGCAACAGAGTGTTCTGCTTTATGCATCCTTCTTTGAATTTATCTCCAGAACATGCTACATGCCAGTTGTTTCACTAAAGGTACATAATATGAAGGAGCACTTTCTTCCCTCTTCCTTCTGCTTATCTTGCATTTCTCCTTTCCTCATGCATTGTGTGTATCCTTAATCATGCTTTAACAATGGAACAGAATTTTAACAATAATTAACTGTAGACCGTGACAAACTGACAATATCCTGCAATAGTTGGAATGAACTTTACTGAATTAAGTTAACCTTTACTGAATGAATTTTAACATCTTTGGAGTATATTGTGTTAAAAATGCAATTGTGCCTGTGTTATTATGCAATTGTAGATATGTACCTTCTCTAGGAAACTGACTAATGCAATCGCTGAAAGGTATTAGGACCTTCAAAGACCTTTTTGGAACAATATCTGTGAAGTGGATTTCCCAGAAGTACCTGAGGAATGCAAATGACCCACTTCCCTTATCCAGTTACACCCTGGGAAGGATACCCATTGTCTACCAATTACCTGCTCCTGGAAACTCCAGATCCCCCCCCCCCCCGAACTCTATAATGGGTGGACTAAACATGCCATGGGGTTGCTAGTTCTGAGCTGAAGCTGGGATGAACTTGTAACCACAGGGAATCCCCCTTGGGCTGGGGTTTGAAGGACTGCTCCTGCCAGAATCCATTTTAGAATAGGGGATTAACTCTAGTAAGTTTATTAGGACGGGGAGTTTCTTTTATTGTTTTTAATATGTTTTTTCTGATGCTTTTAACTTAAAAAAAAGTAGGCTTGCAAAGGAAGTGCGGTACCTTATAACTGTAGCAATTACATTTGTTAACCATCTTTAAAGAGACAATAAGCAGGTTCTGCTTGGGCAGGCTGTCTCTGCTGGAGACAACAAAATATAAGCAAGGAACTGTGCAGTCCAGAAATACCCTAGTAAGGGAAAGAGATGTGCATCTCCACCCAAGAGAGGCACCAGCTGAGGAGCTGGATGTCTGAGTGTGTGTTCCCTATAAAGGAAAATACATGTGTGGTTTCCCTGAACTGTGACAGATCACTTTTAATATTTGGTAGGGCACCAAAATTACATTTATCCCAGCTGTATCTAGTCTGAAATAAAAACTCCTGAACACCTGGTTTCCTCGTACCAAGTTTATTCTCTGATGTGTCTTTCCATAATGTTAAACTCACAAGTTGCCGTAGATTTATACATCTGCCCAGATTATTCCAGAATACCTTGCTTCAGGGTGTATGAAGCTGAAAAACTTGCTTTTGATCCTACCTGGTATATCTGCAGTAATGATTTAAGTGCAGCATTCCAGTTAGGCGATATATAAAAAGAACCACAGCTCCCATAGTTTCAAACAAGTTAGGGGAAAAAAAAGAAAAAACCTGTCCTCTCTGGTTTCCCATCTTTGTGTTCTCTTCAGAAATTCCAAACTGCTACTCTGAATATCAGCTTCCTCATATTAGAGAGACAAAAGATGAGGTAATCATCTTTTATTGGACCAGCTTCTGCTGTTCAGAGAGAGAGGGAGAGAGAAAGAAGCTTTTGAGCTCACACAGAGCTCTTAGTTCTCTAACCTACAGAAACTGGCTCAATAAAAGATACTGCCTCCCACCTTTTGTGTCTAATATCCTGGGACAAACACAGCTACAACAACACTGCATACAACTTCCTCATCGGCCATTCAATCAGGACATTTCCTTCTCAAGAGCCCAGTCACCAGTGCACTCTCTTGCCTTCCTTCTCAAACTCAAACTTTTACTTCTCACATTCAGCTCTATACAATTCAACTCCTTTCCTCACTGCTTCTCTCATCTCCATTCCGCTGTCCCTGCTCAGCACAAAGTTCCCAACTATTCTTCTAATTGGATCTATGAGACTTCTTTTACGTTGCACTTTATGCTGGGAAATCTCCCTCTTACCTAATCGATCAGGCTTCTGCCCCATCACTGAAATCCTGCCACAAATGTACACACTTCCATAAAGTCTAACGACTTTAATCTACCAAAGATGCAATGCTAAACTGGTTTATAAGCATGGGGATGGCAGTTAGAAGAGTATTTCTGACTTATGCCAATTCACCATGTAGCCTTAAGGCTAAGTAAACCTTAAGTAAGCCTTGGCCTGGGCTTCAGTTATCCCATCTGTAAAACAGGAATAAAGCTTATAGAGCTACTTGGACTGCTTTGAAATCCGTAGATTAGAATGTGCTATAAGTGTGAAATATTTATTTTTTAAAAGATGCACTGTTCTGTTAAAGTATCTTCACCACCCCTTGTGCTTTGTTTTGGAATGGGGACAGTGTTTTTCTCTGTTTTATACAATGCAAAAGACATTATCGGTGATCAGAAATACTATATATTATTAACAAAATGACAAAAGAAAGCACAGAGCCACATGGAAGGATTTGTTGCAGAATTCCTGATTCCAATTCCCACTATGTCACATGCTGCATCTCAAGTAGGAAGGGGGAGAAACAAAAAAAAGACAGCCTACTTTCATTTTTGTCTTCCACTAATGTCCCAGCTTGCAAATTTTTGCTTGCTGTTAGACTGGCAGTAGAAGGCAACAATGAATAATCTCAGAGACACACTGGACTGCAAATGCTGTCATTTTCTCAATTACTAGAATGACACAGTATTTCTTCAGAACTGTTCCTTTCATTTGTGCCTCCCACGGGTGTACTCACAACTGGAGCTTTAAAGTAACAATGCTCAAGATTCTTCCTGTCACTGAGGTAACAGGAGGTGAAAATAAAAGCTGGTCTCAGACATCAAAGAGATTTATATTGCCTTTGATTGGTAATTTCTTTAGATCCCCAATTCTTACTGTTTGGGGTTCTAGGCTGCCTACAGTAATCAGACAGATAAGGCACTTATTTTCCAGACCATTACCACCCTTTTCAGTAGTGCAAGTTGGCACACACCAAGCAAATACATGAAATGCCATGTTCACATTTCAGGATGAACTTTGGGATTTGATCACTGAGGTTTCTTGCCGTCACCACCAAGAAAAAAAATTGTACTTTCAAGTCCATACATGTCAGTATGATTGCCCAAGTAATCAACAATAGGTCAAACGAAAATGATTTCTCCTCTTGTGAGCGTAAGTATCAGCGTGAATCAGCCATCTCACTAGTTTTAGCTAGTATCAGGCAAGACAACATGTCAGCCGCAGCCACAAGCTGCTCAGAAATAAGTAATAGGGCTTTTGTTCACTGAAGAACGCTAATGAGATCAAACAAACCGCATAATAATTTGTCTGCTCTATACAGTTCAAATTCATAATAAGCTGACTCTAAAAGCATGGTTATTTCTATTACATACATTTACCACTTCCAGAACAATTTACAAATAAAAATGGACATAACATATGCTATTTAATGTTATGCAGACTGGAAGCAAAACAAAAAATGAAAAATATTTGTACACATGAGAGACAAGATACGAATGCAGAAGCCTATATCATACTTATTCACACATATATTTCTATTCTTTGCTACGATCTTATACGGTATTGAGCTGTTTTTGAAGGCTGCCTTATCAAATTTCACTGCATTTTTGTAACAAGACAGAGTTGGCACATTTACAGCCAAATGGAGTATCTAAAGAAACCTGACATATAATAAACTTGCTAGAGGCAAAAGTTAGCAGAAAAGACTAACACAGAGAACAGATTTACAGATATATTAATTTTTAGTTATAGTGCTCTAGACTTAGTAAATTTTGTAGCCTTGAAATGAGAAACCAAACTCTACACATAAAAACCCCCCCATTCATTCCAGATAATGTGCAATCTTCAGAGGGTTTTTTTTGTATGTTTTTTTATTTAAATAAACCATGCACAAGGAAATAAAGACACAGATCAACAGAGCCAGATGTGTACCCAGAAGCCTGCTGCTGCAAGACAAGCCCAAGAAAGAAAACAACAGAACACCACTGGCCATCACCTACAGTCCTCAGCTAAAGCCTCTCCAACACATCATCAGTGATCCACAACCCATCCTGGACAACAATCCCTCTCTTTCACAGGCCTTCGGAGGTAGACCAGTCCTGGCCTACAGACAACCTGCCAACCTCAAGCATATTCTCACCAGCAACAGCACACCACGCCATAACTCCTCTAACTCAGGAACCAATCCATGCAACAAACCTCAATGCCTACACTCTGCCCACACATCTACACCAGCAACACCATCACAGGACCAAACCAGATCAGCCACACCATCACTGGTTCATTCACCTGCACATCTACCAATGTAATATACGCCATTATGTGCCAACAACGCCCCTCTGCTATGTACATCGGCCAAACTGGACAGTCCCTACGAAAAAGGATAAATGGACACAAATCAGATATCAGGAATGGCAATATTCAAAAACCTGTAGGAGAGCACTTCAACCTCACTGGACACACCATAAAAGATTTAAAGGCCAGCATTTTGCAGCAAAAAAACTTCAAGTCCAGACTGCAAAGAGAGACTGCAGAGCTGCAATTCGTTTGCAAATTTGACACAATCAGTTTGGGACTGAATAGAGGTTTTGAATGGCTAGCTAACTACAAAAGCAGCTTCTCTTCTCTTGCTATTCACACCTCCAGTTCAGCTGCTAGAGGAACACCTCACCCTCCCTGATTAGAGATAACAAGCTGGTTCAGCCTCATTGGACTAACCTTGTTATCTCCCACCTGGTTCTTGCCTACCTATTTACACCTGCCCATGGATACTTCCACTGCATGCATCCGACGAAGTGGGTATTAACCCACGAAAGCTTATGCTCTAAAATTTTA
This sequence comes from Dermatemys mawii, assembly GCA_007922305.1. Taxonomy (NCBI): domain Eukaryota; kingdom Metazoa; phylum Chordata; order Testudines; family Dermatemydidae; genus Dermatemys; species Dermatemys mawii. Next base: position 67,662,403 of record ML677341.1, read on the forward strand.
GTTAGTCTTTAAGGTGACACAGGACTCTTTGTCACTTCTGCAATTCCAGACTAACATGGCTACCCCTCTGATTCTTGTTAAATAGGCATTTTAGTCAATTAGTTTAATATCTTAGGAGGGTTTGTCTACGCAAATTGTTATCTTATTGATATATGTTTACATTTTGGTAATGCGCAACCTCTATACTATGACCAACTGCAAGATTTTTTTAAATCTATGCATCCATCCAGTCTCTATTACATTATACAGTTTCGAGCACAATTAGCCCCTGGCTTCTATGCACTATTGTAATACAAATAATAATTTCAAAGCACAACAAATATCTGTCATTGGGATAGAGAAGGGGTCGGCAACCTTTCAGAAGTGGTGTGCCGAGTCTTCATTTATTCACTCTAATTTAAGGTTTCACGTGTCAGTAATACATTTTAACATTTTTAGAAGATCTCTTTCTAGAAGTCTATAATATATAACGAAACTATTGTTGTATGTAAAGTAAATAAGGTTTTAAAAATGTTTAAGAAGCTTCATTTAAAATTAAATTAAAATGCAGAGCCCCCCAAACCAGTGGCCAGGACCCAGGCAAAGTGAATGCCACTGAAAATCAGCTCGCGTGTCGTCTTCGACACCCGTGCCATAAGTTGCCTACCCCTGGGATAGAGGAAAGCAATGAAAACATGATCAGTCTATATTCATTAAGAGTGATCTGACACTGGCTAACATCTAGATAATACTTTCCCACCAGAATAACGAATAAATCCACAAGAGAGAGTAGTATTTTCTAATTTTTGAAAAAGCCAAATAAATAGAAGTACCTAATGAGTAACCATACAATGCTTATCTAACCATAGGCTTCAGGAAATGGGGAAAACATGAATCACATTACATTGGCTCACTACAACATCCTCCCAGGTCAGGCACACTCCCAACTAAAGGTAGTGACTAACATTTCCATCATATAGGAAATGAATTTTTTCTCCTACAGAGAATGATTTACAACTGATTGTTTTAGATCTCATATATGACTTCACTTTGCTGATAGCACTAGCTAAAGTAAATGCAACTACTGAATGTTCTGTTAAATGAAATAAAATGTATGCAAGTTATAGTTCTGAAGCCCTCTTTTTTAACAAAGTAATTATTAAATAACTCAAATATGTGGTTGTGGATGTCACATATTTGGGTTATTTTCTTATATTGTACTGTAATTTCTGAATTAAATCTCACTAGAAAATTTAAAAAACAACATCTACAAATGATCTTCATCATGCAGATCAATTCAGGTCCACATGGATGATTCTCCAACCAGCCTAACAAACTATGACTCCAATTCAAGAAAGTAGTAATTTTAAGCACGTGCTGAGGTGCCCTTCCTGAATAAGGGTGCTTTTGTGAATTAGGTCCTAAAGACTCTGAGATTTGAATGCTTTAATTATTTAAATTATGACTTCCAATTTTCACATATATGTTTAGTGAACCAATTTTTCAGACCTTTTATCACCCAGACTCACAGTTCACACATCATTCCTTAGAAGAAAATTCAATTGATTAAGAACAACCCACCAAACTTAAAAACCTGTCTTTCCCCTGCAAATATATAAACTGATATATAATGAGTTTTGTTGTTGTTGTTGTCTTCAGGACGTGAGGATATTAGGAGAAGACAATCAAACTATTCCCAGGAAGTACTGATAAAGTAAAACCTCAGAGTTACGAACAACAACATTACTAACTGACTGGTCAACCACACACTTCATTTTGGAACTGGAAGTACGCAATCAGGCAGCAGCAGACACCCACCCCAAAAAAGCAAATACAGTACAGTTCTGTGCTAAACGTAAACTATTTTAAAAAAGGAAAGTTTAAAAAATATTTGACAAGGTAAGGAAATTGTTTCTGTGCTTGTTTAATTTAAATGAAGATGGTTAAAAGCAGAATTTTTCTTTTGCATAGTAAAGTTTCAAAGCTATATTAAATCAATGTTTAACTGTTAACTTTTGAAAGAAAAACTATAACATTTTGTTCAGAGTTACGAACATTTCAGAATTAAGAACAACCTCCATTCCCCAGGTATTTGTAACTCTGAGGTTCTACTGTAATATTAAGAACCAAAAGTTTTAATTTCTATTGTAACAGCAGAATCAGATTTTCCTATTACAATATTTACTAGCAACAATCAACAAAGCAAACACTTCAACTGCAAAGAATTTAAGGAGCTATTACCTTCAACATTTCAAGTAACTGTGACCACTTAAGTAGTATAATCAAACAAAAACTAAGAATGCAAACACACATTTTTGGTTTTACTTCTTTGCAAATGGGAAAAACCTTGACACAAAACTTCTCCAATATCCCTCAAATAATAATTATATATAATATTTTAAAATCTCAAAGTTAAAACTATTCTCCATGAAGTCTGAACAAATTTCACATGAATGGCCAAAAATATGTATTTTAATGGTTTCTTCTTAGCAATACGTTTAATAAGATTTTTAAGCCCAATTAAGTGCAGCTTGACCACCCATTATCAACTATGCTTTCATATCCTCTCTTTTAATTCACAAATTTGGATTAACAGATACATGCTATACTATGTAACAAACTGGTATTATGATGACTGGAAGTGCTTACAACAATCATAGTTATTCAGAAGCTGCATTCCAAAAGTACAAGCTTCCTCGGTTAATTCAATGGTCTAATCTTTAATCAGAGAAAAAATTATATAGTAAACTACATAAAAATGATTTTGAAAACACCAGAACTGATCAAATGTAGACAATAAAGCCCAATTACAAGTGTCAGTCTAAGGTTAAAAATGCATAATTATATTAAATCTTTGCTATAAATTGTGCCCAGAATAGTTTTTGATCGATGTTATGGACTGGTTTTTATTATTTTGTTGTTCAGTAAGTTCATGGAGCTCATTCTCCATGCAAATGAAAGCAAAGAAAAGAACATGAAAAAAAGTATTTAGTTCTGTTTCTCTGACTACATCATTTTGCAAGATTCTCTCAAATTCAGGTATTAGCTCCTTATTACAAATCAGGATGAAGTGGATTCTAGCCCACAAAAGCTTATGCCCAAATAAATTTGTTAATCTCTAAGGTGCCACAAGGACTCCTCGCTGTTTTTGCTGATACAGACTAACATGCTACCACTCTGAAACCTAAGCGCTTAAGGTTTTTGACTCTAGAAAGGCAGTCGTAGCAGGGTAAAAACACAATCCAGGCATCATGTGCCTTCCCCCTGCTGCATTTAAGCACTGGTCTCTGAATATTCCAATCAGTTCCTGTGATTGTGTGGGAGGCAAAGTTCCCAAAAAGAAAAGACAATGCAAGATGATCAGCACAAGATAAAAACATGCGTCAGAGAAAAGAAATTAAAACAAGATTTTAGAGAAATAAAGCACCACAGAAGAGGAAAGGTCCGAACACTGAAGAGAGGTTGGTGGGTAAGTGAGAATCCTGAAATAATTAGAAGGCAAATACCTCTTTCTTCTCTTCTAGGCAGGATTCTCATTCCTCGTAAGCAAGAAGCTCATCAGATGTCCCAAAAGAAAAATTAGACTAAACTGTAACAAGAAGCAATAACAAAGTCCAATTCCAACAGTGTGAAGTTTTTATGTATAGCTATAAATCTCTCTCTTTCTATCTCTGTCTATATATGCCTTTATAATGTTAATGTTTATTAGCCCAGCATTAAACACAGAGCTCTTCTTCGAGTTCTGAGTAGGCTCTCTCACCAACAGAAGTTGGTCCAATAAAAGGTAATTCCTCACCAACCTAGTCTTTCTAGTATCTTGGAACCAACATGGTTACACTGCATACAATATCAAACACAACATTCAAGATGACAGAAACAGAGGGAAAATCTTGCGCAAAAATTGGCCAACTGAAAACTTCTCAAAATAGAAGCAAATTTCTGGGGATGAGAGAGTCTGACCTCAATGAACTTCTGAATTCTGGAGCACCAAGTCTACAATAGTATCCCCTCCTGCAGGAGGGATCCAAATATTAATTTTGTATGTTGTGTGGACAGATAATCATGGAGCTTCTTTGCAGACATTCGTGTTTGAAAGGGAAGGCTGAGGTTGCCACTTTGTCCTGAATCAAATGAGCCTTAGATATAACTTCCTTGTCTCAGGTCAGTCAGAACATAGCAAACGGACAGGCTTTTAAGACATCCCATTTAGACAATGATACTTATAGTAATGATTTTGCCTACAGTGTTGGCATCAAATGAAAACAAACAAAAAACTGCCGGTCTTACTACAGGCTCTAGTCATCAAACAGAAACACAAGGACCTTTGGGCATAGAGTATATGGAGAAGGACCTGTCTATAATGGAAATGTAGGTGTGACAAATGTTGAAAGGCTGATAGACTCCTTAAATTGGATTTCCAACATCCTCTTGGAGGGGAATCTTGGATGAGATTACACTTACCCTTGCAAAAATCTAGTACAAGATACAGCACTAGGGCCACAAGTTTGCTCACTTTGCATGCTGATGTCATTGCCACCAAGAAAAAGAGGTATTGCCTAAGGAACTTAAGCTCAGAAGCCAAATAGTTGAGAAGAAATTTCGATCAACTTTGTCATGGCCACATTAATAGCTTATGACACCAGGAGCTTTTAATTACGGATTTCAAAATTGTCAAGTCCCTCTTGAACCTGATGGCAGAAGGCTGCATAAATATTGGTCTAACTTTAACTAGTTTATGAAAGGCAGAAGAAGTTGCCAAATATAGCTGCATGGAGTGAGTGCTTAAATTAGACTCAGCCAGGAGATACCAGTAGATCAGCAGACTCTGAGAATTAAGTAAAGGGACCCCGAAGTAGGCTTGATTACACTACACTGCAAAGTTTTCCCTGGACTACACTATGGGAGGGGCGGGGGTCGACCTAAGATAAGCAACTTCAACTACCACGGCTGCTCCCCCACCGACTCCACTTACTCCTCCTGCCGAGGTGGAGTACAGGCATTGATTCCCAATAGATCGAGCGCGACATGCCGATCCGGCAGGTAGTGTAGCCATACCCATATATTCTTCTGGTAGATGGCTTTTGAGAGCCACCTGCTCAAATATACTACACCTATGGATTTTCTATCCTGTTGGGAGCAGACTCACAAGCTGGAACAGACTGAGATGCCCTGATCTTAAGAGACAATATGAAGCTAAATTCTATCTAATGGGATAGACTTTAGTAGTCAGCAATACATTGAAAGTCATATCTGTCTAGTCCTGTGTTGGGCTAATAGACTCATTAAACATACGTTCCTAGTGAGCACCGCAAGTACTTCTGCTACACAGAGGGAATAGCAGAGAGGCATACAGAAGTTTCCTTCCCCTTGCCAGCAAGGTATTTTTAGTGCCATGAGCAAAAGACCAATAGCATTTTTTTCATATGTGGCAGAGAAACCCACCTGTGCTGTCTCCCACTGGAAAATGGTCTGATCCACCATTTCTCAGACTCAGAGAGGCTCTATTAAGGATTAATTCAGTCTATCAGTGATTGTATTCTCATTCCCTGCCACATACATGATAACTTGGAATGCCTTGTGAGACAGAGTCCATTTGGACACCTGAAGGACATCCCAACCCAGGAGTCAGAGCACAGTACTTCCTTGTTTATTTATGCAAATCACAGTGCTCTGCATTTCATTTTGAACCATAATAACTTTTGGGGTACCAGGTCTCTGAAGGACTGCCATCATCTTCAAAACATTTGTATGTTAGCGTATGGCAGTCAGAGGATTATGGATACCCACAGCATGGGGTTTGTTCTGAACCCTCTTCTGACAACCCCTCAAACTGAGACAGTTTCTCAGATGTCCACTAAAAAGAATGGCTCAGGAGTGGGACTCTCCCTCACATCCTCTACAGTGAAGACTGATGCAGAGAACCTGCAAGAATTCTTTGCAACAGTCTTATCTTTCTCGAGTGCTCCTTTAGCACCTCAATCATCCAGTGGCTTCACTGATTGTTTGGCAGGGCTCCTGCTTCTGATGTACTTTTAAAAAATATTGCTGTTAATTTTTGTGTCTTTTGGAAGTCGCTCTTCAAATTCTTTTTTTGGCCTGCCTAATTATGCTTTTACAGTTCACATACCAGGGTTCATGCTCCTTTTTATCTTTCTCAGTAGGACCTGACTTTCAATTTTTGAAGGATGCCTTTTTGTTTCTAACCAACTCACTTACTCTATTGTTTAAGCCACAGTGGCATTTTTTTGGTCCTGTATTTTTTCTGTATTGGGGGTATAGATTTAATTTGAGCCTCTGTAATGGTGTTTTTTATAAGTTTTCATGCAGCTTGCAGGCATTTCATTTGAATGGGAGGTGTTAGTAAGCTGATTAATTGAAGAATGTCCTTTGACTAACAAAGGACCAATAATGCTCAAGGTCATCTATTATCTATATGCAACACAGTAATCCCTTTGTTGCTTGTTTTCAAGGGAATTAATGAAATGTATGGCTGGAAGGGACCTTGAGAGGTCATCTAGTCCACCCCGCTGAGGCGGGACCAAATAAATCTACACCATCCCCTGACAGATGTTTATCTAACCTGTTTTTAAAAACCTCAAGTGATGGGGATTCTACAATCTCTCTTGGTAACCTAACTAGCACATGGCCAGCCCCTTTTATAGGAAGGAGACATATTAATTTTGAGAGCGGCCACTGTGAACTTTTATTTGACCAGATTCTGGTCTCTGAGATCTAAATAGTAATATAATCATATGCCTTCCTTTCCTTCACATTTCTCTCCTTACTTTATATTGCTTTATCATTTTTACTAAAGAGTTGTCATAATTTTTTTCCAAGTTTTAAGCTAAACATATCTGCTTTAAGGTGCTGAAGAAAGTATTCTACATGGATTTGCAGATTATGTTTGCACTGTATTCTCTGCCCCTTTGTACCTTTCTAGGCTGATCTTTGCATATGGAAAGCAACAAAAATAAAAGTAAACCTTGCACATCTGAACTCAGTGTTTCAACTATCCTGGGCAAGAGAATCTGCATGCCCCTCTTGTTCTCCCAATGTGTCAAAACCTTATTGATGGTTTTAGTTTTAATTAAATTAAAGCAACAATTTTATCACCTGATTCCAAGCTGTGATGACTCAACCAAGTTCAGTGACTATTCTAATATGAAGTGGGAGATGTGAATTTTTGTTACTAAATTTTAATTGCTGTCATATTCACAGCATATTTATACTGATCCTATTATGATTACAGGAAAACTTATTGTATCCAGTTAATTCTCTCTTTCAGTGATGGGGTGGTCCACTTGCTTAACTGTGCAGCCAATGCCATCCACAATGTTAAACTTGTTAACGTATATTTTATGCAAACATTTAGAATCTGAATTGGAAAACATTTCAAATGTTAGCTATGTTCACTATTAATATGCACTAAGTATTGGACTGCACGTTTTAAAGTAAACATGCATAGAATATATCTTGTGTTTTCATGATGGATTGCTAATTTGCATATAAATATACAGTGCCACTACAAAACATTAGAGGAAATTCACAGTTAAGTCTGAAATACAAGAGCTGGCATTCTACCCTTAACAAAAAAAAAATAGGGCCAGACTGTCTGCCAGTCGATTCTCAGCCTTAAATGATCAGTTACTTTAAGAAACTAGAACTGCTTTTGTCTATTTGATATCCCGAAACAAACAAGGTTATGTTTATGAAAGACTATGTACCATATTACAACTATACAGTGTATCAATCACACAAAACAGAAAGATGTGCTCAGTTTGAGAATACCAAGCTCAAATTTCATTAGACAGAATGGAGGGGAGAGAAACATAAGCTTATATTTTATTAAATATATTCCTGTAAACAATAGTGTGACCATATGAATACAATTTGCAATAGATCTCAATTATACTGAATGTCTCCGAAAGTCTGTTTGTTCTAGTCTATCCAATATGTATAAAATTTAATTTGCTATTCCCTACAGGCATAGTAAAGAGATAAATATCAGGTCAACCTACATGAATATAAATGCTAACACAGGCTGGAACTTCTCTTCCCTTTCTCCTGGCACTAAATAAAATTAATACAACCGATTTTAGTAAACTCCAGAGGTCAAATCCTGTTCAGCTTAAAGACACTAAGGATCCTTTCACTGGAAATGCTCACACAAGTAAGGCAAGCAAGTTTTTGTATTGTAATTACAAATCTTTATTACAAGTCTGTCAGAAGTCATATAGCAACTACAACAAAACAAAACAGTGCACGACTGGCTTTTTTAACAGTAAGTTTCCCTTCATGGGAGTGTTTATTTCAAATTGTACCACAATTGTTATAGTAGCCCAGAGGGTTCCCCTTCTGCTAGGCACTGCATAAACATGGAGTAAAAGAACTTCCCCTCTTACAAATACTACCTAACAAGTAAACTTAAAACATAAGTTTCTGACTTCAACTCACAAAAATCAAGGAAATTCAGAGCTAAAATCATTGTTAAAATTTAGCAGCTGTTCTTTAGCAGATAGTTACATAACATCACTGTAAAAGACTTATCTTTAAAAACCACCATGTCATTACTGTAACATTTTAGGAGCAAAACCTAGTTCACAGGATGAATAGAAACAGTTGCCTGAACTACGCTGACCTCTCTGATTGTGCCACTCAACAAAGAAATAAACCACATCATGTTAATTTCAGATGCATTAGAAAGAAGTATTTGGAAATGGGAGAAAAAGAAGGAAATGAATGCTTGTCAGATGGAACTGACAATCAGAAAGGAAAAAATATTTTCAAAGCTTCTAAAAGAGTGTAATATTAAAGTTGTTGTACAAGCTGAAAGAAAGAGTTATTACAGGGATGTTTATTTGGTTAAAAGGTTTGTGAGGGGGTGAGGTTAAACTCAAAAAGCATGCTGTGAAAACTCAGAAGTGTGGGTCTACATATGGGAAATTCCCATTTTAAAATATTTTAGAGAAAACAGGAAATGAAAGAATAAATAATAGTACTAATAACCCTTAAAAAAAATCTCCTCCTCCAGATTTCCCCAGTATGTCATGTCTTTTACATGAATATGGTTGTAGCTGTGTCAGTCCCAGGATATGAGAGAGAAAAGGTGGGTGAGGCATTATCTGTTATTGGACTGACTTCTGTTGGTGAGAGAGACAAACTCTATGAGCCTACATAGAACTCTTCTCCAGGTCTGGGAAATAGTCAGCAAATTTGTCTCTCTGATCAACAGAATTGGTCCAATAAAAGATATTACCTCAGCCACCTTGTCTCTCTAATGTTTTCTAAATGTAAATTCTTACATTACTGTTTTAATTTTGTGTTCTGCTTAACTCAAAGCACAATCGATATGATCCAAAGCCATCTGAGGGTTTGTCCACACTTGAAATGCTACGGTGGCATAAAGGTACCAATGTAGTAGTTCCTCTGTAGCGCTTCAGTGTAGACACTACCTATGTCAACTGGAGGGGTTCACCAGACAGCATAGATAATCCACCTCCCCAAGAGGTGTTACCTAGGATGACAGAAGAATTCTTCCATCATCCTAGTGCAGTTTACACTGGGAGTCAGACTGATTAAACTACACTGTTCAAGGGGAGAGGGTTTCACACCTGTGAGCAACATACTTAAGTCAATTACATTTTTTAGTACAGACCAGGCCTAAGTTAATGGTTTCACTTCAATGGCCTTTGGATCAGGCCTAATTTTGGCTCATAAATTTACAACACTAAAAACAAATACCTTAAGAATTTTTAAGATAAAATAACTCTCTCTACGAAGGGTGTGAAATGATTAATGGACTAATCGGTGCAATTTTTGAATAATACAAACACAACAAAATGCCTTGCAGTACTTATTTTTGATCCACAAACTCAGTGTCAGATAATCCAAAAATATTTTCCTAACTCCTGCATGTTATATTATGCTTCAAAAAAATTGTGTGGTTTTATGCTTTTTTTTTATGCTTCAAAAAATTTGTGTAGTTTTAAAATCCCAAGAATAGATCTGTACAATGAAACCAACCAAAGAACTTTACATATTCCAGCCAAAATGGTATTATTATAATCAAAGCTGTTACACTTATTAAAAAAAAAAGTGAAAAGTTCTGTTTATCTTTTGCCTGGGGAAAGGGCAACAAAGCAAGTGCAAGAGTGGTTAGTATTCATGAGTCTCATAAATAAAGGAAATTATGTGCACAGTTATTCATAAAGTACTTTTTCCTCCTTTTGTTTACTGTCCTATAAGGTTCCGTACACTAAAAAACAGGAAGAATGAAAAAGGCTGACGCAGTCAGGAACATCCCTATTGTGTTTACTTTCTAAAGTTTCACATGGATTTTATAGAAAGCAGCATTATATGAAAGAGCCTGAGTAACAATATATGAAATAGTCTACTTGAACATATACAGAGAACGTCTTAGAAACAAATTTGTTTCCCAACACCTCAATTCCTTCTAGAATGCTTATATTATTTGCAAAGCCTTTCTCATGTGATCTCCCAGCACTTTAAAGACCAATCCTACACTAAATGTTTAGTATTTAGTATCTATCAGAGGACGTACTAATGGATTCTCTGCTTGTTTTTAAAAATCAAATGCTTTTTAAAAATCAATATTTAATTTTTGTACTGGACAGATTAGAAACATTGTCAGTGATATTTACTCAGGTTCCAAGACTGACAAACAGGAAGAAACATGAATGTCATGACTACTGTTACCACAAAAACTCATATGTTCAATACAAACATCTGCTTTAAAATGAACTGGCAGTTATATAAAGCAATTAAACAATCCCCAAGTCTCTTGTTATTTTACTTTGTCCTTATGGGAAAACTGATTACCTCCATAGAGATCCGTCTGTGTATCCGGTTCCTGAGGCAAACACCTGTAGGAGACTGAACTTCATCAGATGATGTTCCAGAAGCTTGGTCACTTTCACCATCTGATCCCATTTTCAGATTTTCATGTACTATATCTAAATGACAGAAGTGAATCATTATTCTTCTAAACAGATCTCATATGTGAAGAAGCATTGTAACCTTTACTATGTACTACTTTCTGTTAGATCTAGAGGCTCACTATCACAATACTATTCTCTTTTTATGGTTCAGAAATAGCATAAAAAGATAAAGTCTTAAAAATACTTTCCGAATATACCATGCAGGCATGCATAAATGTGTATCAATATTCCATTTTTATTCTCATTTAGGCTGTGGTAGCACCCAACATGTGCTATCCATGTTCTAAACACAGACATAGTTCCAGTCCCAACCCATGCTGCTCAATCCTTGAGCTTGTTTCAACTTCTCCTTTTTGTGCTGTTCTTGGAACAGAAAATTTCATTTTCTAGGGAAATCCTGAGAGTTCAGAGAAAAATCTGAGACCTCATTAGTTAGAAAATGTGATGACTAAGGCAAAAATATTCAAATTTGTGTGCCTAATATTAAGTATGTAAATCCATATTCAGAGAGAGAGGGAAAAAAAACAGGTGGCCTCATTTTCAGAAGTGCCAAGCATGGGAACTTCAAGGTGCTCAGAGCCTCTGAAAAGATCAGGCCGGTTGTGTTCAGGTGCCTAAATAGAGATTTAGGATGAATAAATGGACTTTGCAGATAACTTGATGTAATTACATATTTCTCGGTGATCGAGGGAAGGACTGAAATTGATTCACTTGGGGGAGATTTATGTAATGGACTGCCTATTTTAATGATGTGTGCAATTTTTATATAAACTGCATAAATATTTGTCTCTCGAGCTTTTGGCCTAGCCCTACAGAAAAATCACTAAAAAAATAATCATGGAATCAATGGCTTTATCTCCCAGGCCAACTATGCTCAACTCAGCTCCAGCAGGGAAATGGGGCAAAGAACTAAGAAGTTCAAGATGCCTTTATTGACAGAGAGAAAAGGGAAAGATAAGGGAGGCAGGAGCTTCCTTCTGAAGGCCAACAGGACACTGGACCCGGAAAAGGATCTACTGCCTCCCAAGATCTACAATAAAAATACCTCTGCCCAAACGAATCCTAGGGAATAAACAATCCAATTAAGGATGTGGTTCAAAAGACAGAGAGGCATCCTCTTTGAATCTAGGAACAAAACTCACACAAAGGTAACCTGAGAACAGGTTTTCCCAAATCAGAGTACAAAAGACTATTGGAGGGATGCTAGAAATTGTTTAATTTTAGAGATAAAATTCTGCAATCGCAAAAATCCAGGCAAACCCTGTTCAATCTGACCCCCAAATATTTGAAGATATTGTTAATCTTTATTCTAAATTATTACAACAATATAGAAGACAAAGGTTGGGAGAATGCGCCATCTATCAGTGTGCTGGAAAGTTCGCCTTTCGCTGGGAGAAATAAAGCTTATCATAAAAGGTGTACCTAAGGCATCACAGAACATATCCTAGAAAAGAATTTGCGAGTGAGTGACCGGAACCTATCAAAACTGAAGTTTTCAAAAGATCAAATTCTTCTTCAGACCAGGAGACTCTATAGTTCTTTTTACAGGATAGAAAATTGGTATAAAAAGAGTAGCTGATTCAAACACAAAACAGAATGTGGATTTAGGAGTAAAGTAATTCAGTGAAACACATAGATTCACAAAAATCATAATATTGACATGAAGATGAACTGTCTCCTGGAGATGAATTTAGCAATGATATGGAAATGTACAAATAAGCTGGATTCTAATAAAATCCAAGCTACTATGGTACATTCACAGTATTTCACCTTCATGATTTGGACTGGATTAAAGTAAAGGAGCTACTCTTCTTCCATAATGAAGTAGTATGCAGGAAACAGACAAATATTTACCTCAGGCTCAAAACCTAGAGGCATCTTGTGAGATAAAGATATAAAACAAGACTTTCAGAAATGGGTGCCTAAAAGTTAGAATCTTAGTTACATAATCAGTCAACTAAATCAGCAGCTAGATTTTCCAAAGTGGTGAGCAAGCAAGCATCTTACTCCATGTTAATCTCCTTTCAGAAGTTTGTGAAGGTATGTTTATACTGCAATTAAAAACCTCTGGCTGGCCTGTGCCAGCTGATTCAGACTCGCAGAGCTCAGTCTAGTGGTTTGTTTAATTATGGTGTAGGCATTCGGGCTTGAGCTGGAACCCAGGTTCCATAACTCTGTAAGATGGGAGGGTCCCAGAGTTCTGGCTGCCCAAGCCTGAAGGTCTACACTGCAATTAAACAGCCTCTTAACCCGAATGCCTTAGCCAGAGTCAGCTGGCATGGGCCAGCCACGGTGGCCTAACTGCAGTATAGACATAACCTTAGAATATATATCACTAGAGCCCTACATGGATACAAAATTTGTATCCACATCCAATCCTCAAAAGTGGTCCACAGATATCCATGGATGCAAAGCAGTTACCAACAGATTTGGAGGACTCTATATATCACTCCTTCTGGTGAGTTGGTAGCAATGTTGTTTAAAACAGTCCATAACTAATTATGTGAAAAAATATTGCTGGTGGATGCGAAGGCATTATTAAAATATTATCTTCAGCATAACTGTTGGTCTCAGAACTTCCATAATTATCAATAGATTCCAAGGCCATAAGGGACGACTGTGATTATCTAGACTGACCTCTTGAGTAACACAGGCCACAGAACTGCCCCAAAATAATTCCTAGTGCAGATCTTTCAGAAAAACATCCAATCTTGATTTAAAAATGGTCAGCGATGAAGAATCCAAAACAACCAGTTCTTCCTGTCGTTAATTACTCTCACTGTTAAAATTTTACACCTTATTTCCAGTTTGAGTATGTCTAGCTTTAACTTCCAAACACTGGATCGTGTAACACCTTTCTCTGCTAGACTGAAGAACTCATTATTAAATATTGGTTACCATCATAGGTACTTATACACTGTAGTCACCCCTTAAACACTGCTTTGTTAAGCTAAATAGATTGCGTTCCTTGAGTTCATCACTGTGGGGCATGTTTTCTAATCCTTTAATCATTTTTGTGACTCTTCTCTGAACTCACTCTAATTTATCAACATCCTTCTTGAATTGTGGACACCAGAAATGGATACAGTAGTCCAGCAGCAGTTGTACCAGTGTCAAATACAGAGTTGAGACAACCTCTCTACTCCTGTTTATATATCCAAGGATTGCATTAGCTCTTTTAGCCACAGCATTACACTGGGAGCTCATATTCAGCAGATTATTCACCATCATCCCAAATCTCTTTCAGAGTCACTGCTTCCCTGGATAGAGTCCATCGTGTAAGTATAACCTACTATATTCTTTGATCTTAGATGTATATATTTACATATATCCATGTTAAAAGTCACATTGTTTACTTGTGCCTAAGTTACCAAGTGATCCAGATCGCTCTGTATCCCTAACGGGTCCTCTTCACAATTTACCACTACCCCAAATTTTGTGTTATCTGCTAGTTATCACTAGCGATTTTTTCTTCAGTGTTATTAATAAAAATAGTAGGTGCCTAAATATGGACATTTTAGCCTCCTATTTTTTAAAACCATGGCGTTGTTATATCATGGTTTAAAGGTGTACTTTTGTCAGTAAAACCCTTATATTAAGATTTTTTGTGTGTTCAGTTAAAAAATTACCGCAATCTTACATTTTAAGTTTTAAAACTAGAAAAGCCAGGAATGATAGCATCTACCTGACAACCTTAACTATCACTTTGTATGCATGCATTTGACAAGTTTCATAAGGTGATCAAATAACATGGGGCTATATAACCTATTTGGGTTAACTTTTGCTCTGAATAGGTTGGTTTGTCCCAAAACCAGCATTTATGGTCTTTAAGAACTTCTCTGGTACATATGTATTTTTTTTAAAATTAAATTAGGCTCACTGACAGCAGCAGCAACTCTCTATTCAGCTGTTCATTTTTTATACATACTCAATTGTAAATAAGCAAATGAAATATTAAAACAGCTAAACTGATAATCAAATTTTGGTATGAAAAACTAGTAATTAGGATACAGGATGGGAATTGAGGAAGTGCAATTAAAAGGAAGGATTACCCTCATTTAATTTGCAAGCAATCCATCCCACAAGACATTTGAACTGGGAAAGTTCGACCAACTGATCTAAATTAATATCCATTATCAGTCAGTAGTAAGTGACACCACCTTCTTTCAAGCTTTCATTACTACATCCTCCGCTGTGCTGCTGAAAGTCACTGTGACTTCCACATTTGATTCCTTCCAAGATACACTAACTAACCAACTTACCTCTCTATTAGCAGCAGTTTTTTTTTTTTGAACAATAACAAGGATATGACAACTTGAGATGGTAACTTGGTAAGAGTGGTGAGCAGTGCTTTCCATTAGTAAAGTTTCAAAACTAATGGATTTCTCTCTCTCTGAAATGGAACAGAAACCTAGTTCATATTAACTAAATTCTACTGTATAGTGAGGAAACTGTCACTCTACGGATTGACAAACTTGTGTGTGGACCTACTGGGGTCTCATGCAGATGATGTATAACATCTGCATGGTGTTTCTCCTGTGACAGCACTCCAACAATTAAAGGTCACAAAAGTAATTGCTATAACATTACCATGATGTACAGTACTACTCTGCTGGTACAGTAAATAGGGACAGTACAAGAAAACCATGAAACTGCAAAAGTGCAGAGAGGGGCCAGCTGGAGACTCCAGCGCAGGCATAGGCAACCTATGGCATGGGTGCCAAAGGTGGCACGCGAGCTGATTTTCAGTGGCACTCACACTGCCCGGGTCCCAGCCACCGGTCTGAGAGCGGCTCTGCATTTTAATTTAATGTTAATCTTAAATGAAGCTTCTTAAACATTTTATTTACTTTACATACAACAAGAGTTTAGTTCTATGTTATAGACTTATAGAAAGAGACCTTCTAAAAACATTAAAATGTATTACTGGCACGCGAAACCATAAATGAGAGTCAATAAATGAAGACTCAGCACACCACTTCTGAAAGGTTGCCGACCCCTGCTCTAGCAGGCAGAGACAGAAGCAACCAAAGCATGGACTGCAGCATGGGGAGGAAGGGGTGAAATGGGACCGAGACAGCGCCACTTATTCTCTCAGCATCCTCTTGGACTCAGAGCTGTGGAGGAGATACCACTCACATGCACTGGGGACAGTAGGAGCCAGGGGGTGCCTCTCCCTTACGAACATAGGAGAAAATTGCAGAATGGAGCCAGCCAGAGACTCCTACTGCCAGGAGCAGAAGCAGCCAAGGCAGGGATCTTTGGTCCTTGGAATATTCAAAGAACTTTCTATGGTTCTAACTGGACTTTCTCTGCCCTATGCCAATTGGCTATTTGCTCCAACCTTCCCCCACACCGCCACATCTCTTCACCTCAGCTTCACTCCATACCTGCAGCTCTTGACCCCTTTTCCCTTGACATATCTCCTTTTCTTTTCATTTAACTGAACCTTTCCCAACTAACACAGCTCCCCCACCACCAAAACAACTCCATACACAAATACACCATGGAACTGAGAGTGCATTTCTACCTCACATTGTTCACTCTGCTTCTATTTTATATCCCTTGTCCCATCCTTTGTCTATTTAAATTGGTCCCTGACTCAAAGAGCTTACATCTACTATTCTGTGTTTGCAAGGTGTGACTACACAAAGGGAACCCGTTCTTGGTTGGCCTTTAGACATTACCATGCTACATAAAAACAGTTACCTACCTTTTCATTAACCGTTGCTCTTCGAGATGTGTTGCTCATGTCCATTCCATTTTGGGTGTGTGCAGTCGCTGGAGATTTTTGTCTTAGTGGTATCTGTAGGGTTGGCTGTGGCGCCCCCTTGAATGCCATGTTCATGCATCAGTATATCAGGTACTGCCAGCCCTATGTACTCTCAGTTCCTTCTTTCCAGCAACTGCAACAGAGGGGCAGGAGTATGGGTAATACAATGGACATGAGCAACGCATCTTGAAGAACAACAATTACAAAAAAGGTAGGTAATCATTTTTTCTTCACGTGCTTGCTCATGTCAAATCCATTTTGGGTGACTCATAAGCAGTGTCAATGGAGGAGGACTCAGAGTTCAGGGTCTTGCAGCTTGCAGCGTTGCTCTGCCAAAGCCAGCATCATCTTGAGCTCGCTGGGTAAGTGCACAATGAGATGCGAATGTGTGGACAGAAGACCAGGTAGCGACCTTACAGATCTCTTGGAATGGTACTTGTGCTGGGAAGGCTGCTGACAATGCTTATGCCCTAGTAGAGTGTGCCGTCATGATTGCCAGCGGAGGCACCTTTGCCAATTCATGGCAATCGCAGATGCAGGCCGTGATCCAGGATGAAATTCTCTGAGCAGTTCAGGATCTCCCACAGCGAAGCCTGAGAGGCCCGGATATGCCATCCTGAGGCCCAGCACACAAACCTTTTGGCCAGGTAAGTCACTCTGGTGGAGGGTTTCTTGGTACCCAACAAGATCTTCTGAAAACAGGCCAAGCACGACCGTTCATCCATGCTCAGCCATGCAGTAGCTGCCAGATTTGGGTTAAGACAACTGCGGTGGTTCTGGGACAGCAGATCTGTTCAGATGGGCAGCTGCAGTGGGGCAGTTACCAAAAGGCTCAGCAACATGCTGAACCAGTGCTGGTGAGGCCATATAGGGGCTATTAGGATAATCTTTGCCCTCTCCTGCTTGATCTTCACAAGGATCCTGTGCATCAACGGCATTGGTGGGAAGGCATACAATCAGGGCCCCCCACCACAGGATGAGAAACACGCCTGATACTGAGCCCCTGTCCATCCCCCCAGATCAAACAGAACACGTGGCACTTCCTGTTCTGCCTGGATAGGAACAAGTCCACCTGGGGGGTCCATGCCCACTTCTAGAAGATTATGCTGACTGCCTCTGGGTGGAGTGACCACTTGCGGCAAGACGAGAAGGTCCTGCTGAGATGTGCGGTTATCAGATGAATGCCATGACGCACATAAAAATCCCAAAGGCGAAGAGATTCTTGGCAAAGGGTTGATGACCTGGCTCCACCCCACCTGTTGACATAATACATTGCAGTGGTATTGTGCATCAGGAACTGTACCACCTTGCCCTCCAGGTGGGCAAAAAGCCTGTCAGGCCAGGTGAACCACTCTGAACTCCCTTACTTTGATATGGAGGGCAGGACTGTCCTGGAACCAGTGGCCCTGGGTGTTCAGCTTGCTCAGGGCTCCCCAAGCCCAGGTCCAAAGATTGGAGACCAGGGTCAGCAATGGGACCGGGGCAGGAACTCCATCCAACACCAACCCAGGGTCCAACCACCAACCCAAGGAGACTGGATGTGATCCATTACCCTGACTACCCGATCTAGGCCATGCCTGTTGGGTATGTACACTGATGCCAGACATGCTTGCAGAGGCTGAAGATGGAGCCACGAATGACTGACCATGTATGTACACGCAGCCATAGGGCCCAACAACTGCAGGCAGGTGTGAGCCATGGTGAGCAAGTGGTTTTTCATGTGGGAGAACAGGTCCAATATGGCCTGGAAACAGCCTTCCGGAAGAAAGACTTTGGCTCGGGTGGAGTCAAGAACTGCTCCAATGAACTCTATTTGCTAGACCAGCGTTAAGGTGGATTGTTTCTTGATTATTAACAGGCCCAGATCGCGACAGGTGGAACGCACCAGATCGCAGTTCCTCTGCACAAAATGCAGCACCATGAATTCAAAATGGCGTCTGCCCACTATGAAATGGAGGAAACATCTGTGACCTTGGAATATGAAAATGAGAGTCCTTCAAGTCGAGAGTGGCATATCAGTCTCCCAGATCCAGGGAGGAAATAATGGAGGCCAGGGAAACCATATGAAACGTCAACTTTCTGAGAGACTTTTTGAGGCTATGCAGATCCAGAATGGTTCTGAGGCCCCATTTTGCTTTCAAGATTAGGAAGTAGCGGGAATAGAAACTCTTTCCTTTCATGTCTTGAGGGACCTCTTCCACCACCCCCAGGTGCAGGACATTCTTGACCTTTTGAATGAGGAGTTGCAGAGTATAGCCTTGAGATCCTATGTCCAGTGGTCCAAGGTGACTGGAGACCAGGCCAAATGGTAGGGATGAAGACAGTCAAGGAAAGAACAAAGTGGATCCAGGGAGTTGACTGAGAAGTTGCTCTTGAGCGCACCTTCAGAATGAGCGTTTTTGGCCCTCAGGATGCAATTCTGGGCCAGGCTGTTTAGGTGAGCAGGAGGAGGAAGGGCAGCAACGACTAAAGCTTGTGTCTATTCCTTCTCCTGGCAGGTCCCTGACGAGGCTGCCCAGGCCTTAGTGGTGGAGGCAGCAGGAACTGCTTCCTTGCAGACTGTGGCGTATGCATAACCAACAAGTGAATGGTGGCCCAAGTGTCCTTTAACCCATGCAGCCTTCAATCTGTCTGCTCTGCAAAAAGTCCATTTCCATCGAATGGGAGGTCCTGGATTGGGGTCTGCATCTCTTGGGACAGGCCAGCAGCCTGAAGCCAGGAGCTGCGCCTCATCACCACTGCGGAAGCAACCCCTCATGCAGCCACATCCCACACCATTTGGAGAGAGCACCTCGTTGCTGTGGTACCCTCCTCCACCAAGGTCCTGAATATCTGGGCCAACCCTTGAGGGAGGGACTCCTTTAACTTACAGAGGGAGTTCCATAAGTTAAAATCGTACCTGCTCAAGAGACCATGGTGGTTCACCACCCGGAATTTCAGGCTGGCTGTCGAATACATTTTTCTCCCGATAAGATCCGGTCTTTTGGCCTCTATTTTTGGGACCTGAACTGGTGTACCCTGCCTGTCCTCCTCCTTGGCCACAGAGACGACCAGCACACCTGGAAGTGGGCGAGTATAAAGGCACTCGAACCGTTTGGCCAGAACCCTTGCTGGCCCTTTTGGAGTTGGGAGGGATGGACGATGGGGTTTGCCAGATGGCCTTGACAATTTTCAGGACCCTGTCATGCACTGCTCATGCAACATGGGCAGGGGTAGACACTGAGAGCACAATGAACAAGGTGTCTGCCAGCTCGGCCATCTCCTCTGCCTCTAGGCCTAAGTTCTCGGTCACCCATCGAAGCAGAGCCTGGTGTTCTTTAAAACTGTCCAGTGGGCTGGCTCTCCAGGATCCTGCAACTGCCTCGTCTGGGGATGAGGACGACAACTCTACTGCTGGGGGAGGCCCCAGGACATCATCCACAACAGGAGAAAGGGTTTTTAGGGTGGTCGCTATCTCCTTGACCCTGACTGCCGGTGCCATCAACTGTTGCTCCAACGTGACGGCAGATGAGCAGTGCCCCACGCAACTTCAATAAGGCCACTGGCTGCACTGCCAAGCGCTGTAGATGTCAACGTGGCCGCAGGTGCCCAATCGCACCGGTGGAGTCTCAGTGAGGTGCTAAACTACCCCTCTCTGGTGGAGGAATCCTCTTCCGGTGATCATGGTGGGGCCATCAACACCTGTGTCTGCCGACTGCCCATCGCCGCCGGAGACCAGTGTTTGGAATCAGTAGATCGGTGCCAGGGCTGAGGGGACTGGTGCCAGGGTTGAGGGGACTTTAAACCTGAGGGGGAGCACTCCCATGGGCAGGCGATGGAGATCTGCACCAAGAGGACGATTGGTGGGATGGTGAGCAACGCCGGTAGTATGGGGGCGAGCCCCAGAGGATCTGGGCTGCAACACAGTAGATCTGCGACATGGAGACAGAGAGCACTGCCTTAGCTTGGGGGATCAGCGGTGCTCTACTGCCCATTTGGGGTCTTAACAGCTGGCTTGCCCTCATAGGGAGCTTTTGCCATTTCCAGCAGCACGTATAGTGCCGATGGCGTGGGCGGAGGCCTCTGCTCTCTCAGCACCTGGGGAGCTTGAGAAGGCATCGATGTCACCACAAGTTTGGGTTTCCTACTGCGCCCAGGAGCTGGTGGTGGGTCCTTTACAGGGCTAAGGGCCCCAACTGGAGTGGCACATCCATGTGGGTCCAAAGTGGCAGGGTGGTCTTCTGCCCAGTGCCTCTTGGCCTTTCTTGCCCAGTGCCAGGCAGCTGTGCTTCTTCATTTTCTCTCTGGGCACTGGCAACAGGGGTGCACTGCGCACCAAAGCTGAGGTACTAGGAATCAAGTCTAGGCGGGATGGCTCAGAAGCCAGATAAAGGGCAATCTCCATGAGGAGAGCCCTCCAACAAATATCCTGCTCTAAGTCCTGGGTTGAAAATATTTACAAATATGACACTTGTCCTTCAGATGAGATTCCCTCCAAGCACTTGAAGTAGCTGCTGTGGGGATCACTTACAGGCACAGTCCTGTTAAGACCTGCGTGGTCTGTAAACCCCAGAGACTGGGGCAGGCCCTAGCTGGGGAGAAGTCCCTGCTGGGACCCTAACTTCTAACCACGCTTAACAACTACTTAACACTAAGTCAGAAAGGACGAAAGTGCTAACCTTTGTTATGCAAAGGTGCTCTGACTAACCATCATGGGCAGTAAGAAGGAACTGAGAGGGTATGGAAGGCCTGATATAGCGATGCATAAGCATGGCCCTCAAGGGGGCACCACAGCCAATCCTACGGATACCGCTAAGGCAAAAATCTCTGACTGGGCACATGGGCGTGCACACACCTAGAATGGAATTGACATGAGCAAGCACTTGAAGAAGAAGAAGAATTCCCCTAATTCATGCTAATGCAGGATGGCAAAGATGTAGGAGTCTTCACCATTTATAAACCTGATATGATTTGAAAGAAACATCAAATCACAATGGTCAAAAACATTTTAATATATTATGAACATAAAGTCTATGCGTCTATGAATAAAGGGACAGTTCTTGGTCAGATTTAGGTTCAGAAAAAATAAGGTTTAATAGAACCTAAGACCAACAGAAAAGCTTCAAAAGGGAACAAGCTATTTTCAAACAAATTATCTTACTATCTCTGCAACCCTAACACTGCAGTCTAAATTTGTGTACTCCAAGAAAAAGAAAAAAACATCAATGTTTCTCCAGCAATTTTTATGTGAATGGTGTCATTCAAAAGCAAGCTACTTGTGGATGTACAATTCCAGTACATCTTATTTATTTATTTTAATCAAGTCAACTTTTTTTTAAAGCCTACCCTTTTGTGCTGGACTGTTCCAGGGATGATTTTCCTCCTAATGTAATATTATCCCACTAGTGGGAAAGAGGAAGGAATGAAGAAAAGAAGCAGAAAAAGAGAAGGATGATGGAGAAGTAAAAGATGAAGGGTGTGTGTGTTTGCATAATTCATTTCTGATATCACACTCCCAATGAAGAGGATGTCACTATCCCACTGAACTATGATAATCCAATATGGCAGCAGAAAAGGATGGAAAGACGTAAAGAAAAGACAAGAAAGAGCAGACACGTTCACACTAATTCTGGGACATGCTGCCAGCTACTATGTACCACTAATTAATTTAAACTTTCACTGATTAGTGAAATGAGGATGAGGGGAAGTTAATCTCAGAAAGAAAGGGAAAAAAAACTTCCAAAGAACCCAGGGATGAAGGATTAAAGATAAAAGGAAAAAGACAGCAAATTGTAGGAGAGAGAAGAGATAATTAAAAATAAGTTACCCAAAGGTCTGTGAAGTGCTAATTACAGAATGCAAGATTAACATATTAACTGATGCATTAGCAGCATCATTATACATGTAAAGAAGCAATAACTGCTCTGAAAATTGCACGTGTTACTTCAAGAAGATAATTATGCAGCTGCTGGTCAGGTCTAAAGAGCTCTTATTTTGGAAAAAAATATTGGTAACCAGCAGCTTCTTCTAGCTCCTACTTGTCATATTCACCATGCTGTAGCTATGGAAATACAGATAAGCTTTACTCCAACACAATGTAAAAAATATAATGCCCAGAGTTTAAGATATTCAGATTTTGAATTCCACTTTAATTATAGAAAAGTTAACAGCCACCTCAAAAACAAAGCCAATGACACACATTCTCCCACAATACCACTTCAACTTTTCGGGTAGAAAATAACTATTTTAAGATAAATGTTCATGAAGTATTTTCTCTTATGCAACTAATGATTTAGTTAACCATTTTTAGTGCAAGTCTAAAGAATAAGGTATTTCCTCACAGCTCATGTATACAGAAAACCTACAATTTTAGAAATAAGTATCGTGCAGAATATAATGTTACATATGACAAACCAGGTGACTTCTTTGTATCTATCCACACAAATTAATGACCTACATATAATTAAATATTTATACTTTGCCTTCCCATGGAGATGCATGGGGCTGCTCCTCATTCAGCTCAAGCAAACCCTAGCTATGCAAAAAGTATAGGGATTTGGCGCCCTCAGACTACATCAAGAGGTGTTCCCTGCAGACTGTGCAGTGGAGGAATATCCTACTCTCCCCTATGATGCCCCCAGCTGCACAGTTCCAGTGTCAGAGGCAGAAACACTCTGTACTGTGTTGTTAGGAGGGAGCAACAGAGAGCAGAAAAGTAAGGCTGAAAGGGAAGAGTTAATATTTTAGAACACAGTAAAATGCAGATGGTTCCTTTCTAGTCTCAAAGATGCACAGTTCTAGCCTTGGAGAAATCTGCCTTTATACCACTTTCATTTGGCACTAGGTTCAGAAGGGAAGGAAGAAGAGCAAAATATTCATAAAATTTGCATTAATTTTCAATTAATCCTTTTTTTCTAGTACCAACTAGGGCTGTCAAGTGATTAAAAAAATTAATCGCAATTAATTGTGTGATTAAAAAAATTTCAATTAATCATACTGTTAAACAATAATAGAATACCATTTATTTAAGTATTTTTGGATGTTTTCTACATTTTCAAATGTATTGATTTAAATTACAAAGAGTTCAGTACTCACTTTATATTTATTTTTGATTATAAATATTTGCACTGTAAAAATATACAAGAAATCACTCATTCAATTCACTCATACAAGTACTGTAGTGCAATCTCTTTGTTGTGAAAGTACAATTTACAAATGTAGATTTTTTTTGTTACATAATTGCACTCAAAATAAAACACTGCAAAACTTTAGAGCTACAAGTTCACTCAGTCCTAATACTTGTTCAGCCAATCGCTCAGCCAAACAAGTTTGGTTACAATTTACAGGAGGTAATGCTGCCCACTCATTTACAATGTAATTTGAAAGTGAGAACAGGCGTTCACATGGCACTGCAGTAGCCAGCGTCACGAAGTATTTATGTGCGAGATAAGAAGCAGGCGGCAGCATCTCCCGTAAATGTAAACAAACGTATTTGTTTTAGCGACTGGCTGAACAAATATTAAGACTGAGTGAACTTGTAGGCTCTAAAGTTTTGCATTGTTTTATTCTGAGTGCATTTATGTAACAAAAAAAATCTACATTTCTAAGTTGTACTTTCACAACAAAGAGATTGCACTACAGTACTTGTATGAGTGAACTGAAAAATACTATTCCTTATTTTTACAGTGCAAATATTTGTAATAAAAAGTAATATGAAGTAAACACTGTACATTTTGTATTCTGTGTCATAACAGAAATCAAATATATTTAAAAATGTAGAAAAACATCCAAATATTTAATACAGTTCAACCGGTATTCTATTGTATTAACAGGTTTTTTTCAGTTGACTGCGTGAGTTAACGACAATTAGTTGGTAGTAGGGCAGTCGATTAAGAACTCAATAAAAATTATCTAAATTATTACGAAGTGTTCATAGTAATTGGCTTTATTTGCCAGTGTACAAAATTAATGGGCCTAGGGCCAGCAACATAACAAACTATTGAATATTATTTTCCCCAAAGAGTAAGATCACAACAGCTGGTGAGATCACAACAAAAAGATTTATACAAACTCTGATTATAAGAATTAACTGATGGTTCTTTGTTTAGATTTTTTAAAAGTTAAACACATTCCACATTTTTTTCCGACTCAAATAGCCAAAGAGCTCTTAATTTCTGGCATGTTTTTAATGTACCTTCTGTAAGTTTTTAAATACTGTGGTCATAGGTGCCCTAGAAGTCACTACAATAGATAATGTTTTGTAACTGTTACACATATCATTAAAGGGATACATGGGCGATTTCTGCGAAATAACACTCTGTATGCTTTTTTTTCAATTGTCTTCTTTAAAATCTTAAATGAGACATTCAACAATTTAAAGTCTTGTTTCTATGACAACCCTAGCAATACTTTTGCATTTCCAGAACAGTTTTAGAATTAAAGTATAAGAACTGTAATCTGCTATGAAGAACCAATATGGACATTACTTAATATATAATTGACCAAAATTGTAAATTACCTAATCTGCTTCCATTCCTAGGCATTGCCATGAAAGAGCCAAGGCTGCCTCCTATAACGCTATGTGGTCTCCGCAAAGGGGGCTTCTTGAAAGATCCCGTGTATTGGTGAAGAAATGAGTGCATACTGTGAGACGTCGGAGGCCTGCCATTCTTCACAATAGGCTCTATAATTCACAAGGCCCAAAATGTTCATTCCGATGAACAAGTGAGAGATTCAGGAACATGTCAGAAGAAAAAGAAGAGAAAATTGTTACTATGCAGATAGTCTCCACTCACAGGTTGTTTTACTTTTTTAGTACTGAAATAGTCGGAGAACACAGTATTATTGGAATTCCCTTACTGGAAAACTATTACAAACAAAAAATTGTTAAACACTCCAGAGCTTGCATGAACATCTACAGCATCTCAAGTTGGGTGAATTCCTTAACAACTGTAGATTTTCCACAAAAACACTCACTACAAAAACCATAAAACCAAAAATCCCAAGCATCAAAAGCAGATTACAGACCAAAACACACCCATTTAAAGTTTGCACAGATATTTATTTCCTTAGCAATGGCTTAATCTTCACCATTGTGTTTATTTGAACCTTGCAATTTCTAGCTGCATGAGGGGCAAATTCACCAGCGAGCCTTCAGAGGCTTGGCAGCCCCACTCCTCTTAGTAGGCTAGAAATTGTGGATTTACTGTAAGCTTTAGCTGAAAGTCTACCAAACCACTCTCAGACCACAGTAGCAATCCCACAATTAAGTCTATTAACCATTCACAATGTAACATCAGAATAGGTTAACAGGCATGTCATACTTATTTTGGCTTTTCAAATGGGGAGATCGGAACTGAACACAGCATTTACTCACAGTAAAAGGACTGTTCTTGTAAATACTGTTACCCTTAAATTATTTACGCATACTTTCAACCTTAATTTTATCTAAAAAATACAAGGAAAAGAAGTGTATAAAATTATTTCCAGAATATTATATTTGATATCGCAATCAGACAAAAGTCAGGGAGGAGTTACGGGTCCCTCAGCAACCTCAAATCTATCCCCTTGTACATGTCTTGTAATAGTCAATCACAATCTCATCATACAACAGATTATAACAATACCAGACAACTCAATCAATTTACCAGGGTAATGTAGAAATACTGTCAATTTAAACAATTTTCCCCAGTAATATAGAAATGATTTGATCATGGAACAAACATACATAGATATAATCTTTACTACACAGGGCTCACTCCTGCCCTCTAATATAAAATACCCCAAGATTTATAAAATTAGCTGCTTCTTCAGAACATATTGCAAAAGATATACAGCAATGCATACTTACATGTTGAGAGATGAACAGAACCTATGCATTCCAGTTAAGTACACTGTTGTTCTCTTTATAAGTTCTATCAATTTTCTTTTTCCCCTAACTGGTTCTCTTCTTGCTGTTACATGTACATTACTAACAGGAACAAATTAGACCAAAGAACACTAGCACAGCATAGTCATAGTTAGATAACTGTGCTGCCAAATAGGAAACTGAAGCGCAATTTGTGAAATCTTTCTTCCCTGCACCTATGGCAGATATGTCCATTACAAAGATTTACAAACGTCCCCTGGGACAGGGCACAATCTGCAATGCTATTTCATTATGCCAGAAGCTGATTCATATGCTGGTTCTGGAAGGATCTGAGAACCTTGTTGGGAAACACAGACACTCTCTCTCTGAAGGGATTTAGCCATGAGTATGTGTTTTATGGAGAGCAGAGTTTCAAAGGCAAACCAAAATAATAATACAGCAAAAATCCAGCAACTAAATTCAATCAGTGTCTCAGAGATAAAACTTTTGGCCATCTGATTATGACAGGTGTAATGAGAGAAAGAAAGAAGCACATGGACATAACTGCCAAAGGATGTGCTTAAAATTTTTTTTTAAAAAAATTAAGAAACGATTGACTTTCCATAGGAACAGTATAGAAGCACAAAATCACTTCGTCAGCTGCTTTAGGGAAAAAACAGTCCAAATAAATAATTTAGACAGTGAATAGAATGTGAAAAGATAGGCCTCTGCTGCAAACCTTCCTGCAGTTTTCCTTAATTAGCATCTCTCATAAATAGATACGTGTCCAAGAATGAAGCAAATATACTGTACATGTGTTTGTGACGTAATCCATGTCCTCATAATTAAGGTTTTGCACATCTCTGTCCCAACTAAATCTTTATTCTTGTTTCTAATTAGATGCTACATTAGCCCTTTGGATCCACAAGTGATGCCAGCCTCATCCAGCTCAAAATTCCCTCTTTCATATCTTTGCCATTGTTATTCCTTATGCCTGGAATGACCTGCAACAGGCACACAATCCAGCTTTTCATTCAAATTCATACTGACAATGTATTTCTTTTTCAAGGCCTAGAAATGTTGACCCACATGGTTATATTGCCATCACTTCCTTAATTTATTTTAATAAATGATCTAAGTTATCTTCACCCTCCAAGTCTCCCATTAAGTTCTTATTTGATCTTTCTCCATCTTTTAGACACTAAGATCCTTAGACTGGAACCAGACATCTGATATATAATTCTGATCTCAGTGTCTCTGCTTAACAAATAATAAAGTTAACTACGAAAATCCAAATGGCAGCTTAACAATAGTTTGCTACATAGGATGATCTGAGGGATTTAGACTGACACCGACTGGTTATCAGTTTTATTTATGGTGAGTTTTTAAATGTTAGCTACTGTTAGATTTGTAAAGTCCTTCATTTTAAGGATATGATTTTTTTTTTTCAGTTATATTTGTTCAGGTGCACAGTTTTAAAAGGTACTTTTAGTAGATCTAAAATAATAATTTTTGTGAGCAGCTGAAAACCATTTCCTTCTATATGCATATGTCTTATCATAAACTGCTGAAGTACATTTTATTTGTTTGTGGACGATGTATTGCATAAAGACGACTATGAAAATGAATGAGAAAGGATTGTATTTTTATAGTCACTAATGGGATGAACTTCTATGATGTATGAATAAGGTCATTTCAGAATTCCCAATTGTCCTTTGGATAGATTTACATGATACTGTCCCACTGAAAAAATACATAAAATAATAAAAATATAAGAAACAAAAGGTCCTTGCCAAAAACTTAAAATCTAAAGACTAAAATAGGTTCAATACAAATTAGTGGCCAAGGAGCAGCTTGGATAAATAAAAAAGTAAATTAACCAAAAACATTAGACACATACTGTTATGAGTACTACTCTAGATTGTTTGGTCCACTCTATACTTCTATAACAGTAATTTTTATCATGCAGCAGTGCATTAGCCTAAGTGCTCATAGCTAGTGAAATTGAGATCGCAAGACTTATTGAATTTATTAGCATATCTATGTTGAAGATAAAATAATACAAATAGTGCATTAAAGATTTTTTTTTAATTCCAATAAGTATTCATTTTACTACTTCTTAAAAGAGAATGTCCTACCATTTCCCCCCTTCATAACAAAATAATATATTGATTATTTTGGGGACTGGGAAAAGATAATTTTATTACAGTTAAACAAGCTTACATAATGCTGAGCTGTGTATATTCAAAATACAAATTTTGTATGCTACTCTATGCTGTCTATTATTTTGAGCTATCTTACAATATTCCTAATTGCTGGTGTATTTAAAAAGAAGATAGTCTAAAGCAAGCTCTGTTACTGGAATACAGTTCAAAAGGCTGTCCACAAATATCTATTTAATTTATTTTGTGATAATAAAATATGAAGTTAAAATCAACTAATTTCTGAAGATAAAACTCAGTTCCATCGGTCCCTGGATCCCATAGTGTTTCTTATAAAAATTTCATTTTTATACTGTAGGTTGTGATATCTCTAGGGTGACCAGACAGCAAATGTGAAAAATCGGGACAGGGATGGGGGATAATAGGAGCCTATATAAGAAAAAGACCCAAAAATCAGGACTGTCCATATAAAATCAGGACATCCGGTCACCCTAAATATCTCTGTTCACTTTAAGGGTGTTATCTGTGGAAGATTCTTAAACTCTGATTAAA